>JBCEWE010000339.1:2526737-2746737 GCA_039877035.1 Silurus lanzhouensis | reverse complement strand
CAAAGAGTGAGAAAGTGGAGTGTAATGGCGACCTGCTCCTCAGTTCTCATTTTTTTCTCCTTCTTCTCCTCTGCTCTGTCTTGCTGTCTCACTCATTTCACTCCCTCCCCCTTCCTGATCTCCTCTCCCTCCCTTTCAGGAGGCAAGCAGGCCAAGGAGTGGAGTGCTGGAGCGTGGGAGGAGGGGGTTGGAGGAGCGAAGAACAAGAGGAGGGACATGTGCCGAGCGCGTCCACCAACCGCTGTGGAAGGAGAGGAGCAGGAGGAGGAGAGGAGACACGTCTCCAGCGAGAGAAAGGAGGTGGCTTCGGTTAAGGAGGAGGTGAGCAGCCAATCAGAGACAGAAGAAGCCAAGAGGGATAGATAAGAAGAGTGATGGCAGGAGGGAGGGAGGAGAGAGAAAGAGTATAATGGAGGAAGGGAGAGTAGGAGGAAAGCGTGAGAAGAAGGAAACAAAGCAGGAGCAGCAAAAAGGAGAGAACCTGAAATTCGAGTGCAGAATGTATAGGCGCAGGAAACTGAAGCGTGGTTGGATGTGAAACGCACAAAGTTTGAGATGCAGATAAAACATATAGGTTGAGAGAGAGATTCAGCGAGACGGACAGATGGTGTGAATCAGCCGAGGAACCTTTTATATATATATATAAAAGGATAACAAACATATACACTGATTCATTTCCCTTAGCCCCCCGTAACCCATATCACTCTGACTAGCATCACATATGTTATTACTTAGATACCATTTTATTACCTGGTCGTTTTCCAACCTTAAAAATGGGCCTGGAGAGCACAAAAGAATAACGGTGTAGAGAATGCAACACGGTGAAATGATTTAATGATGTGTATCATGGACGTTTGTGATTCAAATTGTGCGCATTACAATCATCATAATCTATTATGAGTGCTTGTAATGCAATTACACTCTTTTGTGGAGAGCCTTTGAGATCATCTGAAGCCCGAAGTACCTTATAAGGTCACACGACTGCTTTAAAACATTGAAATAGCACTCTTTAGTAGTAACACCAGAGACCACAGAAATCGGACATTTTAGCCACCTTTGGAGCTCTATTTCTGCTACATTATGTTTCAGGCAGCCATTGTGAAACCCACTTTATTGTAAAATTCTGACTCATTCTAGATCATAACACAAATATCATGAATTTAATTGAATCACATTGCACCCTACATTAAAGCTTCTACTTGCCTGGTTGCCAGCTATATGAATTACCCCCACTGGGGTTGGATATATGTGACAACCTTTTCCTTGTAGTTGTGTGTGTATGTGCAATATATAAATAACGTATGTGTATATAAATTATGTATGCCTGTATGCATCCCAGGTTGCAGGATTGGCTGTATATAAATACAACGCTCTGTTATTTCTGTGTGTATTCGATCAGAATGACATATACAGGTGCGAGTCAGTGAGGCTGCTGCAGGAGGCACTGCAGATGAGCCAGCCGGAAAACAACTCGGCACACGGTGAGCACCACAAGGCAGCATGTGGGTAAGAGAAGGCGTGTAGCTGTGTGCTCCGTGTGGGATGTAGAAAGTGGCAGCTATGTGCTGAAAAATGGATATGCTTGGACAGCTCCTGAGATATTATATCATACTGCTGCTGAAAACATTTCAACTTCGAAATTTTCAATAGCTGAGCCTATAACAATGAGTACACCGGCGTAAAATGGAGACGATTTAATTGTCTCCAAATGTATTTGGTCATTTGGTATTTAATCCAGTGTGCTTCAGTGTTTTTACATTGGGTTTCTAATGGGTTTCTTCAGGGTTCCTACACATTTTTCATTTCAAAATTCCATACTTTTCCAGACTCAAATACACACATACTCAAATAACTAAAAATACTCAAAACTTAAATATATTCTGGCCATATCCACACTGATATATTTTTCTTTTCGTTTTGGCCTTCCGTCCACACTGAGAACGTACTTTTAGTCAACGAAAACGTAGCTTTTTGAAAATGTTCTCCAAATTGGATACATTTGAAGACGCTGTTTTCACACCGAGAAAATCGAGGCTTTCGAAAACAACGACATGTTTTTAGTGATAGCTTTAGTGACCACACGTTGTTTAGTGATAGCTGTGATGTTTCAAACAGCTGGAAAGTAATTAAAAATGCTAGGCTGAAAACGACGCAGGTGGAAGTGTGCTACGTTTTACTCATTATTCGAGCGGTTTCAGACCTTTGTGTGGATGAGCAACTTTTGGGAAATGATTGAAAACCAAAGTGTGGAGGCGGAGGGTTTTTTTAGACGAAAACGCAGTTTTTATTAAAAAAAAAATTTTTTTTTTTTTTTACAAATTCTTAATTTTATATTTTAGAAAACCGAATGGGGCAAAAGAATGGAAACACAAATACTTTTCAGTACTCCGTGTTCTTTTTTCCATACTAATCCAGACACGGAAAATCAGTCAACCAAAATGTGTAGGAACCCTGTTTTCCTCAAAGGAGTTTTATTCCCATTAATCCTGCTTCATACCCAGTGTTGCTGGTTAGCGCTAGCATTAATGCCATTATGAACAGCTTTAGGAGCTTACTGAAGAAGAATGAATGTAGACAGTAAAATACAGCTAATATCACAATGGCACAATGAAGGAAGATTATACAGCGATCCATACGTTACATTGAGACATAGTTTTTAGTTATTACATTTGTGTGTCTTTTGGTTTTTAGAAGATTTGGATCCCGTCTCTACCGGTCCTGGATCGGCTGTGGTCGAGGTATGGGAGCAACCCAATCTCTCAGCCATACCTCCAAACAGCAGCGACGAGTTCAGTGGGTTAGAAACTGCCTTAAAGGCTGAGTGTGTGACGGAGGAGGCAGGACCCACACTGACCAGCCCGGACCATGCTCCGGATCGAGCAGAAGGTGTAGAATTCATTGGCCTGGATGGTTTGTGCAGCTCTCAGCAGGACCCTGCATCCTCGAAATGTGAAGCCAACCCTGCTAAGTTAGCCACTGGGAGTCAGGGAGAAGAGGAGGAGGAGTCAGGTCGAGAAGGAGGGGACTTGCTACATTTCTGCCCTCAATGCGGTGGCGGCTTTAATTCGGCCTCGGACCTAGCTGAACACGCATGCCCGTTGGCCGAGGAACGTTTCCAGTGCTCGACATGTGGCCAGGCCTTCAGTCACGCATGGAGCTTGAAGAGCCACGAGTGCGTACAGTCGGGCGAGCAACCGCACTGCTGCGAACTCTGTGGGAAACGCTTTACACACTCGCGCTCCCTCGAGCGCCACCAGCTGGTCCACACGGGCGAGCGGCCACACCGTTGCCCACAATGCGGCCGCAGTTTCAGTCGCCTGGGCAATCTCGAGCGACACCAGCGCATCCATACGGGCGAGCGGCCGTACGAGTGCGGGGCATGCGGCAAACGCTTCAGTCGTATCGAGTACCTCAAGCGGCACCAGCAGATCCACAGTGGAGAGAGGGGAGAAAGGAACCAGGTGCTTAGTGACACAGAGCTGAAACACAATCAATGCTTCTCCAGCTCCTAATAAACTGCGTAGTACTTGATCTAATTCTCCATCCAGCTTTAAAGACCAAAAACTCCTGAATGTCCTCTGACCCTTAAAGCTGAATAGGGTCTCCTAGGGCTGCACAATATGTATATCATGTAGTAATCATTATTACAGGTTTAGCTTTTGCAGCATTGATATTGGAGAAGCCTACATAGTTCAAATGACTTTTACAAACTTTTTAAAAATTATTTTTATTTTTTTACCTGTGAGTTTTGTGGCCATGCCAGAGCTTCCAGATAAAATTTCTGTAGGTGTGTTTTGGGAAATCCTGGCACTGGTGCAATCTTTACATTACTCCATACCGTACTGATTTAGTGTGTCCTTGTTTAAATATGAATTACAGCAGATCTTCACACATCACAGGCTCACCAATTTTTCAGTTGTTTTTCAGTTACAGTTGTACTCTTTTGTCCATTATTTTATTGCTTTAATGTTCCACCTTTTCCTGAATTTAACCACCCTGAAAACAAACAAGGTTCTCAGATAAGACCACACACATTACACAATCATGCAAGTAAAAATACACCTTGTCATGTGCATCACACTCTTAGTCATACAGTTAGGCGTCTTCTACGGCTTCTTCTTCCTCAGCCTAATCGCTGAACTTCTACCATGTATAGTTTGACTCCATGTGAAGCTTTCTTTGAACGGGATTTGTGTCTGGGTGAATTCTGGAATAACACGAACTTCAATAAACTCCAATGTCTGTTTGTAGTAAACAAAGTAAACAAGTTTCAGGAACGAGTTTCTATGTTAACTGGGTCTTTGTATCACACATGATCAGGAACTTGCTTTATATTCATTGGAGGTTTGAATATAAAGAATATCATTTGCTCATTTGCAGTTCTATTTATTTCACAGCACTTATTATTAGATGGTTAATACAAATGTGGACTAATTTGTTTTTTAGAAAAGTAAGGTTGTAGGAAATTGTGATGTGTTTATACAGTATAAAGTGGGTTTATGAATAAGTATAAAAATCCTTTTTAAGCAAACCGATTGACTTTTTTGATTTTGGTCATTGAAAACACACAAATCTTTATTTTTAGTTGTATAAAATTGTTGAAAATAACAGTGATGTAGTGTCTGGGTGGGTGAGTTTATTACACTAATGGAGAGTTGATTAATAGAAAAAACAACAGTAATTCCAGTAGCAGTGGTAATTTGTGTGCAATTTACTAATCGTATGTGTGAAAGAAAAATAGTGACATGATCGGGACTGGAATAAATAAGAAAATGGAGAATGTGATGAATCAAACCCATGTAAAACTAACCACATGAGGAAAGAATGGCTTTAGAAGTGATTTAAAGCTTAGGTTGAATCACAGTCCAGTTCCTTCCATTCAACAAAAAATATATATCTATAATACATCCAAATACAGAGTGAGGGACTTGGCTGTGCTTCCATCACTCCATGGCCGAGCTATCATTACATTTTTGCAGTTTTTCCAATATATTTTTGCATATTTTCAGCAAAAATAAACATGCCCTTAGTTTTCTCACAGAAATGTGTCAGGTTACCAATATATCTATCTTTTAAAATATTGTATTAACATAAAGATATCAAAACCTTGAACTTATTAGTTTTGCCTATTAATACTCACCGATAGGTAATTTCTAGAAATATCGGCAAAATCTCATAGTTTTTCCGGGTTGCACCTGTGCTGGAGCGGCTTAGAAAGTCCGATGCCATAACCGATAGCGGCCTCTGAAGGTGAATCTATGATGCCACGTGCTGTTTGGTTTGACACGTGAGACTGCGTGCTGTAGCTCATTCATGTTCACAGTGCATTACCTACATTTAACAGATAACATGAAAATGAGCTTTATTAAAAAATGTATTAGTAAATGTTGAAATTAACAAAGAAAGAATAATTAGTATTTATTAAGCATTTGTTTACTTTAGTTAATGTTACACATGGAATCTTAATTTAAAGCTTTACCATTTCACATAAATCCAGTCATACTTAAAATAGCCATCTTTAAATGTTTTCACAAAGGCTAGAGCATTGAAATAAAAATTTTTTTGTATAAAGTTCAGTATTATTATACATTTATATTTATATTATATATATATATTTGGGATCAAGCATCCATATTATTATCCATTTATCGGTTAGTACGATTTGACCTATCTATCGGTCAAATTCTTTGTCAGTCGACCTCTACTCTACTCTACTCTTCTGTACTATCCTCTCCTCTCCTCTGTTTTGCTTTTATTTATCATTAATACAGTCACTTGAGGTGTCTATTCATCACATCCTTGTAATTTGATTATTGGCCTGAATTTGAAATGGTTAAATCAGACCTGACTGAGTAAAAGACAGGAGGTGTAGCTGGAGGTAGCAGAGCTGAAGATGTTGAGGTTTTCGTTGGGAGTGACGACGATGGACAGGATTAGAAATGAGTTTATTAGAGGGACAGCGCATGTAGGACGTTTTGGAGACAAGGTGAGGGAGGAGAGATTGAGATGGTTTGGACATGTGCAGAGGAGGGACATGGGGTATATCGGTAGGAGAATGCTGAGGATGGAGCCACCAGGAAGGAGAAAAAGAGGAAGGCCAAGGAGGAGGTTAATGGATGTGGTGAGGGAAGACATGGAGGTAGTTGGGGTGAAAGAGGCAGATGTAGAGGACAGGGTAGGTATGGAGGCAATATCTGTCTGATACTGGTAGGCAATACATGATCCGTGAATCCCTAAAATGTAAATTTAATTTAATTTCCACCATATATGTCATAAAAACTCATCCTGTACATGTTATTTAAATTGATAATGTACAATGTACTGTACTTAAATTAATTTGCAATTGTGAAATTCCCAGAGGAAAATTGCAAACTCTAATCATGTTCACAAAGCGAAATTGTGGCCTTTTACAGATATAAATATTAATTATTATTATTATTATTATTATTATTATTATTGTTAGTAGTAGTAGTAGTAGTGGAAGTAGTAGTTGTATAGCCTAAAACAAATAGCACTCATAAATCCTTGACAATATGAAAAAAATACCTCACAATAAAAACAAGGTTTTTCATACTATTGGTATTCAGTTTTTTTTCTGACATTTGACACAAAAAAGTAAGTCAGTTTGGATGTTCTTAGTATGAGAAGTTGGACCACCTTCCACAAGGGGGAGTGAAATCCAAGTGAACACAGCAACTGAAAGAAGAAAGAGAAAGAGGCTTTTAACTTCTCCCATGTACATTACAGCACAGTAAAATTCATACATCACATATCTTTGCAATGTTGGGAAGCTGGAGTCAGCCATAATACATGGCCCCTGAAGCACAGAGTGTTAAGGGCCTTGCCAAGAGTGGCAGCTTGGTGATACTTGGGCTTGAACCCCCAAGCTTCCAGTTAGTACCCTTTTAACCATTAGAGCTACTGTAGACATGAAAATCAGAATATTTATTATAAATATAATTTAATAAAAAAGAACACAACAAGTTTTTTTTTCAAATGGCAAAACTGGGTAATTTCCTGTTTTTTTTAAAATGTATTATTATTTTTATATTTGATAAGTCTTATTGTTCCAAAAAACAATAAACGCTAATATAACTAAAAGGAATAACATGTGTAGGCCAGAATAGATCAGATATCCAAATGTTTGATTTTATTACTATAATATAGCTGCTGTTCCTGTTGTATTTTATTGTTGCCTTGTTGGATTTGTTATCACAACTTATGGATGGTAAAAGTATTCACTTTGTGAGTCCCAAATATCTGGCAATGTTAGGCAGAATTCTGGCAGGATGTTAATAAGTCCCAAGGCGAAACGTCTGTTCAGTTATTGAGTGCTCAACAGTGGGACTGTGAAAGTTGGAGATACAATAAATAGACAAAAGTCAATTCAAGTCAAATTTACTTTTCACTACAGACATTGTCTCAAAGCAGCTTTACAGAATTGTAAGAATGAAGGTGAATGGTGTGCATTTATCCCTGATGAGTGGCCATGACGACTGTGGCAAGGAAAAACTCCCTTAGATGTTATGAGGAAGAAAGCTTGAGACGAAGTATTATATATTATTTGCAGAAGTATTAGTATGCCTGACTCCTCCAGCCATACGTGGTCCTTCCCCAAACTTTTACCACAAAGTTGTAAAGGATGCACACAATTGTATCTTTGATGTGGTGGAATACATTTTCTCTTCCTGTGAATTAGGAGACCCAAACCTGCCCCTGTGCACAAAGCCAGCTCCATAAAGACATACTTTACATGGGTTTGAGTGGAAGATTTCCTGTTATAGACCTCAACCCTACTGAACACCTTTGGGATGAACTTGAACACTTCCCAGACTTCCTCATCTCACCTTTACTGTATCAGCACTTGAGCTTACTAAGACCCTTGTTGCTGATTAAGCTCAAATTTCCATAACCACACTCCAACATCTAGTGGAACATTGTCCCAGAAGGTGGAGGTTATAATAATAGAAACCGAGCGGATGTTTTACAAAACACCAGCCAAGATTTGAAGGTATGCTACTTCCATAAAGTATTTACTGTAAAAGTATTTACTGCACAAACTTTCTTTCGGCTTCTCCCATTAGGGGTCCCAACAGCGGACCATCCGAATGTTTGATTTGGCACATGTATTTATGCTGGATGCCCTTCCTAACGGGCAACCCTAATGGCTGGGGTTGGTTTCCTGACCAAGGATCGAACCCGGGCAGCAGCGGTGAGACATTTTTATTATTATTATTTTGGATTAATTGGTAGGTCATGAATCAAATAGGTCAAATGTGTGGCAGCAGTTTAAGGAAGAACCACATATAGGTGTAAAGGTTAGGTTTCCACATGTTTTTGACCATACAGTGTATGCAGCAAGGTCCAAAAGTCTGAAAATGAATTTCAGTTCATTGTCAAACTAACAATTCATATTGTCCTTTGTACAAAAAAAACAAAAACAGAATTACTTCAAGTTTGATCTGTTCCACTGAAGTGATTAGAAGACACTTTGGATTAAAGATTGAAAGATGTTGAAAGATTTATGATCAAACTCTTGATGTTACCCAAATGAGGATGGGTTCCCCTTTTAAGTCTGGTTCTTCTCAAGGTTTCTTCCTCATAACATCTAAGGGAGTTTTTTCTTGCCACAGTCGCTGCTCATCAGGGATAAATACACACCATTCACCTTGACTGTTGATTTCTGTAAAGCTGCTTTGAGACAATGTCTGTTGTGAAAAGCGCTATACAAATAAACTTGACTTGACTTGACTTGACTTGACTTGACTTGACACTCTGAAGAATTTGATCTTGTATTTAAATCTACTTTCTACTCATGTCTGTTGTAAATATACAATCATTTTATTGAAACTTTAGTGTTAAATGAAAAAGAAAAAGAAAAAAAAAATGCAAAACAGATGCATTTTTACTAGTGAACCTTTACTGTGTTATACTGCATGCTTATTTTAATGCACACCCGTGTACATTACACCTGAGTCAGCTAAAAGCTGTAAAAAAAAAAAGAAAGAAATAAGTATTTGTTTGCTTGGATATTTCTTAGGTTCATGTTGATGTCATTCTTGATTACTGATTCATATATAATGATAATAATAATATCCTAAAAATCAGGACAAGGATATTTTTATGGAAAAAATTAGCACAGGCTAATGTAAAAGTGTTTATTCAATGTATTCAGAATTATAATTATAAAATTTTAATATGCATATTATTGTTGAATCTATAGAAATTTTAACATTGATCGTAAATATTGTTAGTAGTCTACAGCATTTGTTTTCCTGCTGCATCATTTAAGACAGAATAAAGTTGAGAATGAGAATGAAGCACCTCCTGTATCTGTGATCAGTGATAAACGTTAATCAGATGACTTGCCTGTAACTCAAGAGTTCATGAGTTCAAACTCTGTCTGTCATTGTGTCCATCCTGTCTTTAACCCCAAGAAGTTCATTCTCTCACATGCCAATAATTCAAGATAGGCATTTCCAACAAAATCTCACCTACATGCCTAAATGCTTTGTCTGCACGTTTGTCACTGCAGGAGCACCTTCACTGATAAAAAACAACTCAGTGTTTCTTGCTGATTTTCAGAAGGTCGAACAGATTGCTTTCATGAGATGTTTAATTCATCCGAACGAGACAGTTCGCCTGTCAGCGGTGCCGGGGCCAGGATGCAATCTCATTGCCCTTAACCTGGCACAGGACATAATCCAGTAAGTCACATAATCCATTTTTACTGCTGGTTTAAAGTACAATTCCAATCACACATATCATTTTGATTAGATTTTCTTTAATTGTTGACTTTCTAGGAATTTGAAGGCCAAAATATAATTTACTGTTCCCGATTAAATTCTTTGACACTGTATCAACAATTTAAAACCTTTTTTTAAAGATATTAGCTAAAGTTCAGCACATATTATTTAAGTCAAAGGTATAACATGTGCCCTACATAGACATGATGATCCAGAACAAACAATTTTGACTTATATCATTAAAACGGTAAAGAAACAACAGACCCTGCATACAGCTCTCATTTCGGTCTATTATAAATTTTTGCGTTCTAGCAAACTTTAAAGATATTTTTCCGTATTCTTTTCTCCTTTTTTCGTCTTTGAACAGACAGTAATCCAATAGCATTGTGTACTTAACATAGACTTAGTGTTATTTTACTTGTTTAACATACGACAGTGTTCTGTCCTTCCAGTTCCTTTCCGTTGTACAGTTTCAGTGTTTTTGAGTGCTGCTCACTTTCCATTAATTATACAGAAGTGGATCGTTTCAGGATGTTATTTAACTAAGTAGTTAAAATACAGTAAATGGATGAACTGTGACTTACTGATAAAAAACAAAACAAAATCAGATCTACAGTATGTAAATTTCTCTGGTGGAAAAAAAAAACAAATGTACTCCAATGAGTAGGAATTGAAAAACTACAAAAGAAAAAAGTAATTAAAAAGTAGGTACTTTTGTTACTTACTTAAGTAAAAGTAGTAAAAAAAATTACTAAAGTTAGAATAAATTGGTTATCTGATGAAAAGCTACATCAAGCGATTACTTTTTAAACATGTCTACAATTGACACAACTAATTCGAAAACGTTCTATTTTCTACTTTGGGTTTATGTAAGCTTAGGTAAGCTTTACTGAAATGAACACCACCCTCATTATCAACAAGTATTGTTTACTGCCTAGCTAAATGCTGTTTCGGTTTCAGCAGCTTGCAAAATTTATTAGCTAGCTAGCTCATGTTAATTCTAACATGCTCCTAGCTACACGTTTAATAGTCTAGCAAAGATGTTCCTCTCACAATATTCTAAAGGCTGATATACTTTGATATATATTACAATACAGACATTGCTATTCGAAGCTTTCTTTGCTGTAAAACCTCGACACATACAACTAGCTAATCTAGCTCACTCAGATAGCTATGTCATATTTGTATACAAATCCAAGATCATAGGCTGTGAAATAAGAATGTAATACCCCCATGAGTTTTTTTTACATAATTTGCTAAAATTTTTAAATCTTCCCAATTCCAAATTTCTATGAAAGAATAAATAGCAGAACATAACTCAAAATTGGGCTAGAAAAGTCTCAGACATTGTCTCAGACTTTGCTGCTGACTAAGCATTTTGACACCTTAGATGACATGAAGCTGATTATTCAAAATGCGCAAATAATGTTTTTTATTTGTTTAGAATCAAACTTTTCTGAGGTTTAATGCATGATTTTTAAGTGTATTTTATTGAAAAAACACATAAGATTTTTTTTTATTAAAAGTAAGGGGAGAAAAATGGCATAAAATATTTTTTATGTTAATTTTGTAATAATTAATAATGTAATGATAAAATGTATAACTGTATAACAATTATAATTTAATTGAATCATATACTAAAGTACAGTATTGAGTGTACACTTAGTTTGACACTTTCCACCCAAATTGATTTAAAATGCTTTCATGAGACACCAGTACCAACATGTTTCTCTTCTACAACAAATCTTCTTCAATCCATCCACCTTTCTTATGAAAAATCTATTTATTACATTTCTACCTCATTATATTCACCTTGCATGCACATGCACATGCATCCTTATAGCTCTAAATTTATGATCTGCATTATTTCCAGCATGGTTTTGTTAATTAATGGACAAAAAACCCCACTATTTTACCCTATGCATGTTTTAGAGTTGTAATGTTAACAGTGCACCAAGGCAAAGGGCAAAAAAAAGGCAACATCTGCTCTTAATGAAGCTCTCAAATCCAAGGTCAATGGAGTCAGCAGGAATTATTAGTGTTTAGTGCTAATGAGTAATTACTGAATTGCTAATTACTGGTTCATCAAGAGCAAACCCGCAAGACTACTGCACAGAAAGCCTACCATTCTGTAACATTTTCTATTGCAGAAATAATCCCAAAATTTTAAGAAGCACACACAGAGAGCAGACCTGAAATCTTTGAAAAAGGAGACCGCCAAACAAGCATGTAGCTTCGACGAAAATGAGCTGGTCTTGTATGCACAGCACAAAACTTACAGGTCAGGCTTTATTACATTCACTGATGCAGCAATTCCTCTCGTCTCACCTGGCATGAAGGTCACCGAGTACAATAAATCTGACCAATGCAAAGAAAACATTCCATCCATATGAGTGACGAAGGGATAGATGAAGAGTGGAAGATAAGGAAAACGAGACGTGGGTATCTGATGGATACAATTTCACCAGGAAGAAGTACATATGCTGAGGAACAGACACAGGATCCTTCAGCCCAAAAGCATAAAACACCCCCACTTGGACAGACAGCAAGAGACAGAGAGACAAGGAGAGAGAAAGAGACACAGAGGGAGGAAGAACGAGAGAGTGAGAGAGACACAATGTTAGCAGATTGAAGAAAATCAAAGACTAGGTTTCATTATAGAGGATCATAAAGGATGAAAGGAAATGGAAATGTGGAAAAGAACGAAAGGAAAAAAGGAAAGTGCACTTTTGACACCCTAAACGCCATCGAAAACTATGATTATTTTATGTCTATCATGGATTTAAAAGGGGAAATAAAAAATACAATATAAAAAGGAAAACAGCTTCAGTGAAAACACTTCAGAGACACATTGGGAAGGGCAGGACAGGTGTTAGATTACAGAGAGAGAGAGAGAGAGAGAGAGAGAGAGAGAGAGAGAGATCAAGCGTTGCAACGATGTTCATGCTCATTCGAGACGGACAGGGAGGGGGAGGCAGTGGTGGCGGAATGAGCGCTTTACCCGAGAGGACGCCAAAACAGGTGTGTGTACATGTCTATGGGTGAAAACATACAAAATGCACATTTTTGTGTTTCTTCTGGAGATATCTCAGATTAGTGTTATTATTATTTAAAGATTTGAAAGGGGTTTTTTTTGTTGAAAGGGCATGTTTACAGAATTATCGTGTACATTTTATAGATTATTTTGCATCCTAATTGATAATGGTTAATAAACTCTTACGAATGTTATCCATATTTGATGCAATTAAGAGGTGTTTTTTAGATTTGCCTCAGAATACAAAAAGAAAGATGAATGATTAATGACTTTCCAGCTATTGAATAAATTACTTATTTGTTTCATGAAATTAGATGTCAAACAAAAGATTCCACATGGTTTTGTTGATGTTAGTTTTGATGTTAGTCGTTTGTCGAAGCTTAATGGTGTAAGACCTTAGTAGTAAAACTAAAATAAAAATATCCCTGTTTAAAGAAATGACACCTGTTCTTTTGCTACAATTAGGAGCTTTATTGATTATCATAATATACAAAGACTTTAACTTCCTGGCCTGTTTCAATTCAGCAATAAGCGCAGCAAGCTGATACATCCCAGACTGAAGGCTCATGTTCTATTAAAGCCCATGGCTCCTGTATAGCCATTACCTAGAGCTCATCTGACCAGACATGAGATCTTGAGTTCTATTAACACTGTATAATTTAGAACCAATCGGAAAATATTACCAACCAACAATCTCCAAAAAACCCACCATGTACCCACATTGAGACAGTTTAGAGATTTTGACTTTAACCAACACTGTAATGATGTAAAGTCTTTAATCATTGGGCATTCATTATGTTTGAATCCAGAGGTATCAAATTTTTCCCAACAGTTTGTTCTCATATTGAGCCATTCTACAGTTCTACCAACAGTGGGAGTTACATTGAACCAATCAAGAGATCTGAATTGTATTGCGTGCTCATACTCAGTTTCTGGCAACACTGGGTACTCTCGTTAATATGGAAATGTGTGCTCATGTTAATCTGAAGATCTCAGGTTCTATCAAGACTGGTTGGTCATGTTGCACTTATTTGGAAAACTCATGTTCTACCAACACTTGGTATTTGTGTTAATGGGGAGATCTCAAGTTTTGTCAACACCGGGTGCTCAAGTTAATTTGCCGATCTCAAGTTCTTGGTTACGCTGGGTGCTCATGTCGTGCCAACCGGATATCTTGTGTTTTTTTTAACATTGAGTAGACCTATCAGACCAATCCAGAGTAATCATGTATTGGGTGCTCATGTTAATCTAAAAATATCAAATTATATCAATATTGGGTTCTCATGGTTTGTCATTATGGATAGTTCAGGTTCTATCTGCACAGGGGAGTCATATCAAGGTAAAGCAGAGCTCCCATTTTCTTTCTCAAATTCTATGAACACTGAGTGGTCATGTTGTGCTAATTTGATCATCTCATGTTCTCCTGGCATAAGGGAACTCATATTGAGCTGATCTGAAGAGCTCAAGTTCTCCCTGTATGAAATACTATCAATCTGAAAAGCTTGTGTCATTTCCAAAACTATCAGCTTGCACTTCAGACAGTGTACTGACAGCTCTGTTAACCAGTTGCAAGGTCACTTTGCCTTAACATGTACATATAAAAGAAAAAAAAGCTGCTGATGTTCCAGAAAAGTCTAACAGTGTTACAAATAACAAAATGTACATAATTATTATTGAAGGTTCAGCTGCTTTAAAAGGGATCAGATATGTGAACATAGGCCAAGTATTTGCATGCTCTTTGCATGCTACTGGATGCAATACCATATTCTTGATGCCAACAGGTCCAAGCTGCCATTAAGAAGACAGTGGAGAAACAGAAGAAGCAGCTTGAAAATGGTGAAGCCTTAAACACAATGTCTAAATCTAACGGATCACGGAGACAGAGTGTTTCCACAACATTTGAAACACCAGAAGAAGGGGAAGAAGTGGCGACTGAAGCGGTGGCTGGAACAAAGGAACAGCGAGGGAAAACAGAAAATGACCTTAGGCCGATTGTGAAATCAATGTTTGGTCAAGTAAGAGTGCATAATGCATATACACACAAAGACACAAACAATAAGCAAATAACCCATGTTCTTTTGTAAATGTAGTTACAAGAAAATTAACTGCTTTTTGTACAAAAAAAAACAAAACAAAACATTGGTTCTTAAGCTATGGCAAATTACAGTTTATTACAGCCTATAACAGTCAAAGGATCAGAGTGAAACCATTAACAACTTAAAAAAACAATAACAATAGCATTACTACTTCTACTACTACTAGTACTAATATTAATAATAATAATAATAATAATAATAATAATAATACTTAATAGTTTTTATTCCGCAATTTAGTTGCGCAATTTAATATATAAGTGTTAAATCAGACTGATTTTAGTGAAAATACAGTGCTCTGATTGACTATAAACATTAAAGTCAGTTTTCTGGTTTATTAAAATACAACTAAATATAACTTTATATATATCTTATAAATATCTTATTGTCTATTAACTATTAAACATAACTATTTTATATTTTATACTTGCAAAGATTCACAAGTGTGCAATTTCACATGTGCACAAAAAGTCTTTTCATAAGCAGGTCCTTTGTGATCAAGCTTTGTAGCTCTACTGAATAATTAAACATCTTTTCAGATCCTTTATCTCTTCAGTGATATTTCTCTTCTTCCAGCCTAAGTTTACATGCATATAATACACTAGTATTTATAAGCATTATCATTAGCTAAGCAGAAAAAAGCAGGATTTTATCATTTGACGTATGAATAAATAAATATTCAGTCATTAAACATCATCCTAATTAAAGATTGTTACTATTTTTAGTGTTACAAATGTATTGGGCTGATTTACTTATGATATAAGTTTCAAACCCAGCTACCAGGTTTATCCAATTCATTAGGAAACCCCTGTAGAAATAGGATTTTCTATTGGGAAATTATGCTGATATCTATTATGCTTGTTTATGAAATTATTTAATCAGGCAGTCAATGCAGAGCTTCAGTTCACATGTGCATGTTAAACATCTATAAAGGCTGGTGTAAGTATTTCAGAAACTGTGTATCTTCTGGCATGTTTGTACACTTCACACAAAAACGTTGAAAAACATGCAATGGTGAGAAAAACATTTGAGTTTGCAAGTGGATTGTTAGATTGAATTTGATTAGATTCAACTTTATTGTCATTGTGCAAACTACATGTACAGAACCAATGAAATGCAGTTAGCATTTAACCAGAAGTTCACAAGTGGCCTATTTACAAACAGCAATATGTTAAATAGTAATATATAGTACCCCATAAAGAATTCTGTGCAAACATGTTGAGCAGAAAAGCATCCCAGAAAGCACAACAATTCAGGATCATGGTGTACAACAGCAAGAAACTCTACTCTGCTGCTAATAATCTCTCAATTCCTTTTTAGTTTAATGAGTAGTTTATGGACTGGCATAAGATAAAAGATAACACACGCAGCCTGTTTGACTGAGCTTCACTCTCGAGTCAGTGACCCCTGTTGTGTGGTATTGCGTTCCTGTACTAAGGATAATCTTGCTGTAATCACTTGGTACTGACATCTTATAGCCGGAGAGAAGGGAACAGGAAAGACACCCAATCTCAAATGCTCACCTTCCTGGAAAAGACTATCGCCTCATGATTATATAATAATCTTCATGTATTTTTCCCAAAATCTGTAGATCTGATTGTCTAAAAGTTCAGCTGAAATTAACAGAAAACATGGCTATTTGAAAGTGGTGGCAAGCTGGTGGCTCTGATATACTTTTATAGGCAATTCCTCATTCTCTTATTATGAAGCATCACTATGAGTCATTACGAAGAATTAATGACTTTGTCCACCACTGCCTGAAAGAGATCACTCCTATAAGCATAGAAATGCTTTAGGAAAGGATAAAGTATGCAAACCAGATACTTGAGTTAAAGTAGAGATACACTCAGAAAAATATGACTCCAGTAACAGTAAAAGTGCTCCATTTAAACTTTCACCCAAGTATTTGCCTTAAAATGTACTTAAGTATCCAAAGTACTATAATTTATTACGGCTATAATGTTCCTATTACAATTTTTATCAAAAGACTCTTTGCTTAATCAACTCAGTTTATGTGAAAAGACTCTAACGTGACTCTCAGCACACTGGTCTATTAATAGAATGGTATTAATCAGTCAAACACTGATTGATTTCTATTCAAATTATCATGAGCCCAAAACCTTCTTTTCAACTACTTTAAAAAATAGTGCAAATAAGACCACGGGTGTTGTGGCGAGTTTGAGTCAGGAGTTTCTTCCCTTATTTCTTCCCCATGTTCTGCTTGCTGTTTAAATGAGGTTGGTGATAAGTAGATACACGAAGCGCCAATTAAAACAAGTTTAAAACAGTGCACACTGTACCCTGATTGGTGGGTTGCTGTGTGCTTGAGTTTTTATCCACTCATAAATAAAAAGGAACGACTAATTACTCAATATGTGATTGAGTTAAAAGTCTGATATTTGACTTTGAAATGTAGTGAAGTTAAAGTCTCAGCAAATGGAAATACTTCAGTAAAGTACAAACATTCAGAAAAGCCACTTAAGTATAGAATTACGAATTACATTTATTCCATTACTGTCCACCATTGCTTGCACGATGCTCCACTCTGTTCACATTTAAAGAAGATGCTGTCAATCGAACACTAACTGAGGGAATGTATATGGGAAAAGCAGTGTTTAATAATCTAGGGTAGGTTCAGAGATGTGTACAATTCATATAGGAGCATTGAAGCTGTTTCAGGTTCTTGTTGTTGCCCAGCACCTTAGTATATGCTGATCTATAATATGTTGTGTAGTTGTAAGACTTCTGGATTTGTACATACTGACTCTCTCTCAGTTCCCCAGTAAATGCCTAAAGCAGCATGCCTAAAGTAAAAACTGAACCTGAACCAAGTTCATGAAAGTGACCTATTTGTATACAAAATAATACTCACCTTACTACAACAATGTTTTTTTGTTGTTGTTTTTTTTGCAGTTTAAGATCACGTTTTCATGCCGAATTAATATATTTTTGTAAAATGGTTTCTTGGAAGAGTTCATTCAACTTTTTAATAGATGCCAACACATTTCCAGTTGCATTATAATGTCTTGGGAAAACTGGATAAAAGTTAAGCAGAAATGCTTTTTCTGCTTCAAACATGTGCCAAGTCAGTCGTTTTCTTTTTTCCATTTAGAGAACTTTATTGAAAATTTGTCTTTGGTTTAAAAAATGTCCTGCAATAACAATGCCAAAAAAATCAAGTTCACTTGTCCTTATAATGTTTGTAATTATTCCATATTATATACAAAAAAGAAGCAGGGTACTTTAGTTTGCAAGATATTAATGGCACTTTATTAAGCAACTTAATTACACCAAAAGTTTTACATATGTTTAGTTTGATTTGTAGTGGATCATGTACAACATAATATCGAACCAAATACCAAAAGGAACATATGCTTCTGCTGCCATCTAATGTCATCAACGGACATCTATGCACACACACACACACACACACACACACACACACACACACACACACACACCCTGACATGCACTCGTACACATGCGCACACACACACACACACACACACACACACACACACACACACACACACACACACACACACACACACACACACACACACAAAGTATGCAATGTGATACAACGCATAATTACTCTGGCCCTGAAATTCCATAGCAAGAATGATCTCATTTGATAAGACCTAGATGCTTGCACATGCGTATACACACACACACACACACACACACACACACACACACACACACACACACACACACACACACACACACACACATGCACACACACATGCACGTTGACCCTGTAAGTTACCTGTTTATAGACTGACATGCCAATGTAACATTACAGTTATAAATGTGAATAGACTACAATCTTTTAATAAGCACCAGTGCATGTGTCATAAAGCCAAAAAGCCATAGAGAGACATTTAGCATAGTGAGGGTTTTTTTGTGTATGTGAGTATTCAGGAGGATTAATGTGGATTATAGTCCAGGCTGACTTGCAAAACCTGATAACATAAACTAGATTTTACTAATATACAAGCCAAAGAGTGGCAGATGAAACCCCATACATGCCGACATAGTGATTAGATTCGGATTAAAGCATGCACACATGCACACATACACACGCAAACAGCAAAACACCACACAAACATGTGCAGTCAGCTCTACCTCTATGCAAACCCTGCCCACTTGTGTTGTACTTTCCTTTACTTGTTCCTTTTTCTTTTTTTCTTTTTACCCACCATCTGTACGTCTTTTAATCTGAAATGTGGGATTAAAAAGGGTCATTTTCTTGCTAATACCCACTCTGCCCACCCACCCCCTTTATTCTTTCATCTCTCAGCTTGTAAAAGTCTTTTGCATAATTTTATAGTAAGAGGGCAGACGTGAATGAACGTGTAAAGAGTCATGGAAAGGGTATAAAATGTGTGATGCAAAATGCAGGATGCGTTAAGGCTGTTCATTTTTGCTTGACACTGATAGGAAGAGTTTTTAAAAGGTGAGTGAAATTAACATCGAGTCTTATTGCGTCATTGTCTGAGTTGGACTTAGTGAGCAGTGGACAGTCTGTGCGATCAGATAAGATGAGATGAGAGTGATTAATTACACTGAAAACGTAGAACGAGGACTTTTTGTTGCATGTAGAATATGAGCATTGCTCCGCTCTGTAAAGTAGTTACATAGAAGGAAAGGAAGAGCAAAAAGAAAAGAAAAAGAGAGAAAGCGATAACATTGGAAAGAAAATCAGACATATCTCTGAGGACTGATGGGAAATTGCACCAATCCAGAGAAACACAAATTAAAGAAGGTAAGGTACCAACCAGGTTTTAATGCTATTGTGTGTTTCAGGATGCATTTATAACAGTTAGGAACATATTACTGTCTGGCACTTATTGAACTTAAAACTTTCTATCCTTTTGTTGTCATTTTAGCACAATTTTTGCTTAGATGTTTGCTCCTAATTACATTATATGTCTTAACTGATATGTGGCCCCACTATAAGAGTGTACCTGAGAATAAAGGTTTGACCAATGTATCTGGGTCTGGATCACTTGGACCTGAAGTATCCGATGAGGAGAATGTGGTACACCATGAGTTTAAGCAGCCTCTGAGCGCGTTGCTTCAAAACTGCAATGTGCTTCACAACATCGTTGGACCAGCGTGCATCTTCCTCAGGCAGGCCTTCTCTCAGGCTCAGCTTGTATGTATGCAGAAATCGAATTTTATTGTCAGTATGTTAACAGAAAAACCCACTTCTGCCATTTGCATCATCATTGTGTGGACAAACCATCATAGAAGCTCCTATCATGCCCCTTCGATCTTTATGCTTAATGATGGGACTCTGTGCATGTTTACGTCTATGGGCTTGGAAACGCTTTGGCTAAGAAACATGTTTATTATGATTAAAAACATGCTGTTATGGTTAAAAGAGATTGCAGGTTCATAGTTATAAAGGTTCATACTTCATTGTATTACTTAGCTTAGCACAGCTTCTTAAAAGCCTGTCTATCATAGAAGATATTCAAGAAGATTGATAAAAATTGGATATTTGCCTCAAAAATCTGTAGCTTGAAAGTGGAGTTTTACATGTTCCACCTTCTAGAAACACCCATTTCTAAATAGGTTTAAAATACTAATAATAATTCCCTTGACCACGTTTGTCCAGTTCTGCTTGCAAGTATAAAATAAATGAATTTCCCATAGATAAAAAAAAAAATTAAGATTTGGTATCAAATCATGACAAATGTGTTTTAGGAGCATGGCTTTTGATGGAACATTGAATGTAAAAACAAAAATAAGTGTTTAATATCAGACAAAATCATTGACGATATCTTTAAAGAACTGTCATGTCCAAATTTTGCTTTGAAAATGCCATTCTTTTTCTATCTGAAGAACATTTTAACCAAACATATCACAGTTCATTAATGCTGCTTTTACTATTCATTTATTTTTTTAGAATTTAATAGCCAATCAATCATACAAACAAAAAAGAACTTTTTACACTAATACATTTAATTAAAATAGAGATGGAATTAAATAGAATTAATGAAAGAGAAAAGTATTTGATGAATAGTGGAAATCTATTTTATATCATGGCAAATATTGTGTAAAAATTCGCACACATTTTTTAGTTCTCTTGACCGAACCGAGAAAATTTTCGGCAATCACAACTAAAAAACAAACTAAACTCTCAAGTGATTTCATGCAAAATGCCAAACAGAATGCTTTATATCTGATGGAGGATTGAGCAGAATGAATGATACTGGAGAGGATTAGCTATAGAAGGTGGGCTGGTGGTTGAGCCAGAATAATCCACTGAGAGTAGTATTAGTATTACAAATAACATTGTGAATGGAAAGCAAGCATCACTTTAGGGATTTTCTCTCGAAACACCAAAATGAACAGCCTTATAAATTATATTGATAGTGTAGACAATGTGATTGTGTGTGTGCTTTGTGGTTTGTGGGGTCTTCATCAAGCTAAACCCTTTAATCTTTTCATCTGAGGCTGTTGCCATGCAACACTTAATCTAGTCATTGTGTTGAATCACATACTAATGAATTGTGCCGTGATTCTCACTTTGTTCATTTTCACTCCTCTTTTTCCCCTCATCCAGTTTTTCTCTCATCTTTTTTGCTAATTTTCTAATCGATTGAATATAATGAGCCTTGGTGTGAGAATATTTTAGTAGTATTTTTGTAGTAAATGTGTCTATTTCTTTTCTGCTGTCACACAACAGGAGAGGGATCTTCGTCCAGAGGAGATAGAAGGTACTTACAGAAACCATACAGAAATGTTAATGTTGGTAGAGAGCACATTGAACTAATGTTGCTGTGTTTGTGTGTGTAGAGCTGCGGGATGCTTTTAAAGAGTTTGACAGGAACAAAGGTTATGTCAGCTGTAGGGACCTGGGTGAGTGCATGAGGACTATGGGATACATGCCGACAGAGATGGAGCTCATTGGGTTAAGTCAGCAGCTCGGTGAGTGACGTCTCCAATCGTAATATATTACACACCAATCAGACTTTAATATTTTGTACTTATGCCAGTAAAACAGCTCTAATTCATGAAGTCATGGACTGCACAAGATCTTGGAAGATGTTCTGTGGTATCTAGAACTAAGATGTTAGCAGCAGTCATGTCGAGGTGGGGCCCCTATGAACTAAGGTTGTTTTTTCAGTACATCCTACAGATGCTTGAGATCTGGGGAATCTCAAACAGGGAGGTCAAACATGTTCCTCAAATCATTCCTGAAAAATCTTTGTAGTGTGGCATGGCACATTATCCTGCTGAAAGAGGCCACTACCATTAGAAGGGAGGTATTTGCTCAACAAAAATTGTTTAGGAAGGTGGAAAGTAAGATCCGTGTAAATACAAGGAACCATTTTTTCCTAGCATTCAATTTCTACCGGTGTCTTGCGTTCGTACCGCCTCTTCTCCAGGCACACACACCCAACCATCCATCATGATGATAAAAGAAAGGTGATTCTCCAGATCAAAGCACCTTCTTTAATTGCCAATTGGTCCAGTTCTAATGCTAACGTTCCTATTGTAGATAATTTCAGTAATGGACAGGGTCAGCTTCTTGCATTATCACGTCTGCTATTCTGGCCACGTCCACACCCTGTCACCGAGCTCTCCTAACACGTGAGTTTCTCGCCGGAAACAAAAAGATTTCACTTCCACACCCACCCTACTCACCAGATTTGGCTCCTGTGGACTTTGCCCTCTTCCCAAAGATGAAGATCCAGTCTCTGGTCTCTAAAATTTTTGATACCACCTCGTATGTTCTGACACCATTCTATCAGAACTAGCATCAACTACAGTAGCTAATTGATTGGCCATCACAATTTGGCCTTTGCCAAATTGTTTTGATCCCCAACGCTTGCCCATTTGTCCTGCTTTACAACACATCAACTTCTAGAACTGACTAATACTGTATATCCCACTTCTTGCGGGGTTGAATATAAAAGGGGATGGAATAACAGGTCTTACAGTAGAGAGATAATCAGTCTTATTTACTTTATCTGTCTAACGTTTTGCTGATCTGGGTAGTATTTGGTTTCTCAGACTGGAGAATTTTTGTTAGACAATTAACAAGCAAATGTGTGTGTGTGTGTGTTTGCAGGTGGGGGAAAAATCGACTTTGAAGAGTTTGTAGAACTGATGGGCCCTAAAATGCTTGCAGAAACAGCAGACATGATTGGACTCAAAGAATTAAAAGACGCCTTCAAAGAGGTCCTTGTGCACGCATTCTTACTCTGAACAAAGGATAAAAAGTCCAAACATCTAACGTCAGAACAGTACCATTATACACCGATCAGGCATAACTTTATGACCACCTGCCTGACATTGTGTTGGTCCCCCTTTTGCTGCCAAAACAGTCCTGACCTGTCGAGCATTAACAGCATTAACTTCTTCAGCATTTTGAGCTACAGTACCACAGACCACACTGGCCAGCCTTCGCTCCACATGTAGTTTTAGAGATGCTCCACAATTTGGCCCTTTTCAAACTCAAAATATCAAACTCAAATCCTTACGCTTGACCATTTTTCCTGCTTCTAACACATCAACTTTGAGGACAAAATATTCTCTTGATGCCTAATGAATCCCACCCACTAACAGGTGCCATGATGAAGATATAATCAGTGTTCTTCATCGCTCATAGTGTTACAATGTCATAATGCTATGCCTGGTCAGTGTAAATGAGTTGGAAAGACCTGTTTCAATAACTACAGTATTTCTCTTAAATTTCATCAAAAATTAAAAAAAAAATGAAGCATGAACAATGCCAAAACAGTTTTTGATCATGATCTATAATCTATAGAAAAGAATCTATAGCCTCTACTTGGTGTCATGCACAATTGAATTTTGAACGAGTTATCATGCTAAAATATTTCCGTGTATGATTTCAGTGTTTTTTTTTTCGTAATAAAAAATTAAGGTTATATTTCTCAAACAGTTCATGATCAGGGTTTGCTCATGATATTTTGTGACACAGTTTGACTCGAACGGTGACGGGCAAATCACCGTTAGCGAACTGAGAGAAGCCATGAAGAAACTACTGGGCGAGCAGTTTAACTCGAGAGACATTGACGAGATCATCCGAGATGTGGATCTTAACGGAGACGGCCAAGTAAACTTCGAAGGTCAGCAAAAAAAAAGTACAGAAATCATGCAAAGTAAAATGTAGTCCATTAAATAGAGAAGAAAAATATAAATTCAATGAATTCAGTAAATTCTTTACTGGGAACATGGACAATTTTCCCGCTTTGCTGTTCTTCATGATGTAACATGCACAGTGCCCAGTTTTTCTAAATGTATATGTGCACTTTCTTTTAATCTGCATTATTTCCTTCTTTTCATGTTTTCCTGTGTTGTTTCCTACATTTTGTCTTTTAATTTATGATGTTCATGATTTCCTGATTCTATGCTTTAATGTGCATGCATTTTTTTTGCATTTTACTGTGCATGAATTCCTATTTCTGTGCTTTAATGTGTTTTAATGTGCATGCTTTCCTGTTATTTTGTGTTTTACTATGCATGATTTCCTTTTTCTGTGCTTTAATGTGCTTAATTTCCTGTTATTGTTGTGTTTATTGTTCATGATTTCCTGTTTCTGTGCTTCAATGTTTGATTTCCTGTACTGCTTTAACCCTATAATGTTCTGTGTTACTTATGTTAATGTGCAGAATACCCCATTTCATGTGCCTTAATGTGCATTATATTCATACTTTCCCAAGTTTTAATCAGCCACCATTAAAGTAAACTTTCCTGTCATGTTTTCAAACTCTAAAATTTACTTGGTTTTTTGTTTCTTTTTTCTTTAGAGTTTGTAAGGATGATGTCACGTTGATGGTTCATCACAGAGGAGCTATCCTAAACATTCTATTATAAAAAGCTGGAATCACATAACTACGACTTTTTAAAAAAAAAATCAAATTAAATAATAAATAATTTTATTTTTTCAGTTTATCTGTATGTGAATGAAAATATTTAATAAAGCAATTTATCGTGTTTTACTAAATTATGTACATATTTGGATTGATTATGAAAATGTGTTTGTGGGGGGAAAAATATTATAATAAAGAAATGACTCTCCATCTGGGGGCTCTGAGGATAAAAACCTTTATAATTTCAGGTTAAAAAAACAGTAAATTATGAATAGTCCAAATTTAGCAGGTTCTCGGCTGTACATGTTGCACATTCAGCCAAAGTGCATATGAAAATGATGTGATGATGTACAAAACCCATTTTTCACACACATATTACACAATAGTACGATAAACTCATCCTTATTAAAGGATAAAATAATTTTTTTCAATGTATTTTATCTTTTAATTATTTAATTACACCAAATGACATAATTGTAATTTCACTAAGTTATTTCACTAAGAACCAAAACAAAGCATTCATTTCATAAAATATGCTATCTAACAGTGTGATGCTGTAACCACAACTCTATCTTAAACTAATTTACGGGTAATTTACGATATATAATTCCACTATACTAAATATGAAAAAGTTCACGTGGAAATACTTATTTATTATATACATTTCTTGTTCGTATGTGATACACTGAGCTGCAGAGGTTTTTTTTTAGAATTGAGTGATTTCCCAATTTCCCGGTCTATGTATTGGTTCTTTTCGTCCTCTGCCTCTACTTCCTGTTTGTCTCTCTTCTTCCTGTCTCCCTTAAAGAAGCACCATAATCCTCATGATAGTTATAATACACACTCTGTAGTGTGCTACTATGCAGTCATTTGGTAGATTATATTTTCTGCAGATGTGTTGAATTACAGAAAGACTGATGATGTTGTTCTTGAGGAAGTGCACCAATGTGTGGTAAGACGTGCAAAAAATTCGCAAAAAGAGAAATTTGTATTAATCATTAGTTTTTTATTGAAAAGGTGACCAGGATTCTATACATTTGAAAAAGGGAGATGATGTAAAGGTCTTATCTGTTCTCTCTTTTATAATCCATCCTTCTGACAGAGTAGGGATAGGAAGAGGTAATAAAAACTAAAATATGGAAGGCAAAACTACTCAAGTTGCATGAGCGAAAGAGAGGAGAGGAAATGAGTGGAGGAGGAAAGAGTGTGTGTTATTTAGGAAGCTCAGGAGCTTAAAAAGATCCACTTGTACAGTATGTGTCAGTCTAAGTCCTAAACACCGTCTAGGTACACCAAGAATATTTTTAGGGTGGAGCTCACAGTGTCCTCTCGTCCTTTCCTTCCTCCGGCAGCCATCTGCTTCTTCTCTGCTTCGGCTCTTCCGCTACTGGCCTGGCCCTCACTTGCTGGCCATGGTGTAGCAGCCATGTGGGTGCCACTGCATGTCACGGAGACGCCTAATGGACTGCATCTGAGGGCAGCGAGCTCCATACTCGTTAAAGTGTCTATAGTCGCCCTTCTCCAGCAAGTACTGGCTGCCACGGTAGCCAGGGTACTGGTAGCCCACCCAGCTAAAAAAAAAAGTGCATTCAGGATATGAACAATATGTTTACTATTGGTCTGCGTTGTATTTGATAGTAGCAGGAAAAATGGGCACGCGTAAGGATTTGAAAGAGTTTGACAAGGGCCAAATTGTGATGGCTAGACGACTGGGTCAGAGCATCTCCAAAAACGCAGCTCTTTATTACAATATGTCTTCATTACAATATAACTACAACAATAACTAAATCATTGTGTGCTGTTTCCAGTCTGCAGTGGTTAGTATCTATCAAAGGTGGTCCAAGAAAGGAACAGTGGTGAACCGGCGACAGGGTCATGGCTTTAATGATGCATGTGGGGAGCGAAGGCTGGTCCATGAGGTCCGATCCAACAGACGAGCTTCTGTAGCTCACATTGCTGAAGAAGTTAAGGTTGTTAATGCTCAACAGGTCAGGACTGTTTTGGCAGCAGAAGGACCTCACACAAGACCAACACAATATAAGGCAGGTGGTGGGTGTACGTACTTACATACTAAAACACAACAACTCAAACCCAAACTGCAAAAAGAATTTTAAATAAATCCAATTGTAACCTTTAAACATACATACTGGAGACTGTAGTCAATAATTTGGCACCGCTACTAAACGCCACACTATAGTGTTTCCTTCAGTGTTCTTTCAAACTCATGGACCAAATCGACAAGACTAGAATGCAAGACAACTTTCTGACTTGACAAGTCAAATGATTGACAGATGATTAGACAATCCTTTAGGTCCTGACTGTTTAGATGATCTATGCCTGAGAAGTTTCTTCTCTAAGCTGTGAATGTATCTGAATTGAATCCAAATATTAGATAAATATTGTACCAAGATAAAGATGTGTACCAGAATGCTGCTCACTTACGTTCCACAGCTGACAAAAATGCTCCCTACTCTGTCAGTGAAGCCGTAAGAGTAGAGACTGGGCACATCGTCGTCCATGATCTCCATCTTACGGCCCTTGTAGTCGCCCACTTCATATAGGCAGATCTTGTGCTTCTCAGGGTCCTGAGTGGAAACAGATTAAACATACAAACATACAGTCTCTTAATGATTAAACACAGAAGAAAGGTGTTTTATCATTTGTCTGTGTGTGTGTGTGTGTGTGTGTGTGTGTGTGTGTGTGTGTGTGTGTGTGTGTGTGTGTGTGTGTGTGTGTCCCCACACCATTCTGACAGGTCTAAAAGACAGCAGGTAGTCGTTCTTCTGGCAGTTGCTCCAGGAATCCCAGCGAGGGTAGTCGCCCTTCTCCAGGATGTACATCTCTCCGCAGAAGTTCATCTGCTCCCAGCCCACAAAACTGCAAATACAATTCATGTAAAAGAAGTGCAAACTAATACCATATATAGCACATAGAAAGACTTTATGCTTGAAACAAACATACGGGCCGCATTCCACACGAAGTGAGCGCACCCTGTCCATGCCCATCGCACACACGTTCACGCACTCAGCGTTGATTTCGATCATCTTGCCCTGGAAGTTCTCCTGGTCAAACACGAACATCTAATACAGGGAAATAGGTTAGTGTGCACTTTTTTTCCCCAGAGATTATACACATATGTGTGTGTGTGTGTGTGTGTGTGTGTGTGTGTGTGTGTGTGTGTGTGTGTGTGTGATTTGGAAACCTTGTAAGCCATGCCCATGTCAGACTTCTTGGTCGGACCGGCCTTGCCGTCGGTCTGGGAGGTGGTCTTTTTATCGTCACTGGTAGACATGATGCCTAGAAAGAGACACTACCAGGTCATATCTTGGCAATAACATCCAGATCAATTAATGACGGATATAAGAGTGCCAGAGCAGGCTACGCAAAACATGTCAACTGGACACAAAGTCTGAACGAAAACTGAAAAATAATCTCAGAACAAACTAAATTTAATTTAATTAAATTTACGTAAATAAAAAAAAATTCCTCAGTCCTTAATTTCTATAATCACCTTCTATACAAGCTTTCAGCGAATTTGAATTTGAGTATTTGTATGCATGTGTGTTCTGCCTCACCTGTGTGTTCAATACGTATGTTTCTGGTGCCTGAACTCACTCTGAGAGTAAAGCCAGGGCCACAGCTCTTATACGCTGGCGCTGAGTGTGTCAGGATTAACAGTTAACAATGAAAGTCTCTGAGTCGACAGAAATGAAACATACACACAGAAAAGAAACCGCTCATCATCATCACAACAGACAGACAGACAGAGAGAGAGAGAGAGAGAGAGAGAGAGAGAGAGAGAGAGAGAGAGAGAGATATGCACAGAAAGCAATGGACAATACAGAATATCACATACTATGTATTAACACAGACAGATTAGAGAAACTATTGTAATAACAAGCATATCCGTACAGAGAAATAATAATGTACAATTTTTCTTTTAGATTTTTCACATTTGAAAATCCTCAATAATATTACTGAGTCAGGCCATAATCCACAATTTGGTTAAACATGCTGTCATTATGATAAACTATTGAAATAAATAATAAACTTTTAAAACCTTTTATGACATGCACAGACTCTGGGAAACAATAAAACAAGGACAGTAAATTATTATTATTATTAGTAGTAGTAGTAGTAGTAGTAGTAGTGGTAATAAAAGGAGTAGTAGTAGTAGAAGTGGTAATAGTAGAGGTAGTATTAGTACTAGAAGTACTAATAGTAGAGGTAATAAAAGGAGTAGTAGTAGTAGTAGTGGTAGTACTAATAGTAGTAATAGTAGTAGTAGTAGTACTGTAGTAGTACTAAGAGTAGTAGTGGTGGTAATAGTGGTGGCAGTATTAGTACTAGAAGTACTAATAGTAGAGGTAAAAGCATTTAAGCTGAAAAGGTACACTATATACAAATGTGCATGTAAGAGGTAGCTCTCTTATGGTGTTAAGGTATAAAAGGTTGTATAAATCTTTTCTCTAAAATATAACACTAACTTAAGGGAAGAGAGGTAAATTAAACTGAATGAGCAGTGAGGAATTTTGTGAAAAACATGCAAATGTGTGGAAGTGAAATCACAAGTGTCCAACTTAGGATACTTTCTTCGAGGGTTCAAGTTATTTGAATAGTAAAGGGTGCTGAGTTTCCTTCAATAGATCAAGTTCATATGGAAATTCATACTGTATATAAAACCAAAAGCACAGAACTTGAATGGGTTTTACCAAGAGGGACAACTGGAGAACTTATAGCTCTGATTGTTGTGGTTGTAACCTTTTTCTGTATAAACCTTACTGTATAATCAAACTCTCCATGTACATATACAAAAAACCTCCAAACACACACACTCACACACACACACACACACACACACACACACACACACACACACACACACACCAGGCTGTATCTTTAATCCTAGGTACTTGGGACCTTTTTGTGTCCTGCACAGGAGTGCTGACCAGAGAGAACATGTCTGTGGATGCCCTTTTGTGTGCCTAGTTTTTTTTACACACCCTCTCTTCTATTCACCTCTCTCTATGCAAGGGACCCAATGCAACCACACACACACACACACACACACACACACACACACACACACACACACACACACACACACACTTCTATAACAAATGTGCTGAGCTGGTGGCAATAGTGCAGCTGCACATGCCCCACACGTGGACGCGCACTTACACCAGACACTGAGCAGAGGTCCGGTGCGCGCTCCCGGAGTTCTGTATAAAACCTGTGAGCCAGATGCTCTGAAAACTCCACGCGTGTCAGGCGTTCAGGTGTGAGGTGTGACGGAAGAACAACGGTAAGAGTGCAAAAGAACTTCACATAAATTCGTCTTTATATATGACCTATGAAATGAACAAGACATAAACAAACAATAGTTGGTCACATGGCCTAGCTCAGTTAAAATAAAATACTATAGTGTAATTATTTTGAGATGTATTATGCTTGTACATTTTATTATTTATGTTGTTATGTTGAGTATTTCATAATAATTATTTTTATGAATTAAATTTTTAATTCATTCATTCTTACTATCTTGATAACTTGCATTTACACTCCCAGTACCTATATCTTTCCTACCTTTGTATCTTCTACTTAAGAAAATGTGATTTTGTTCCTCAGGAATAAAAATGTACCGGTTCAGTCGATCCAACATGATGTATCCCATGATGCACTCTGGCATGGGCATGGCACCATTCTTTAAAGTATGAAAAGACATGCATCAAATATGGTTATGCATAGAACATAATATACAAGTCTACACATCTGATCTCAATGTTCATGGTCCCGCAGGTGACCGTATTCGAGCAGGAGCACTTTCAGGGCAAGTGTCAGGAGTTCACTTCGGAGTGCTGCAACATCCAGCAGTGTGGCTTCGACAACATCCGCTCCATCCGTGTGGAAAGTGGCGCGTAAGTGTGTGTCACTACATAGGCATATAAGCCAGTCAGCAAGAGCTCTGTATTTTGGGATGTACCTCAATGGTTCAAAGCTTGTATGCATTTGAGCATTAAAACGCTGACCCTTGCTTTCCTCAGCTGGGTGGGTTATGAACACCATGATTTCCAAGGACAACAGTTTGTCTTGGAGAGAGGTGAGTACCCTCACTGGGACTCCTACTGTGGAAACCTGGCCTACCACGTCGAAAGATTTATGTCCTTCAGGCCCATCTTCTGTGCCGTGAGTATTTCTTTCTCCGCATGCATTGAAGTCTGAATAATCTTTAAAAAGAACAAATTCGAATATTATAGTAAAGCATAATGCATAACAGATGAAATGATATTTATAATTTAGGATATTTTCTAGATTTAAAAACTGTTAATGCATTCTAATAGTAAAGTCCATTCTCCTAATGCATATCAGTTCAATTAGTCTAGTCCTCTTTTGTTATAGTCTTTAGTTTATGTGACTTTACATCCATTACATACAGTATTGGAGTTATCCAAATAATCTTAGTTTCCTATATTTAATAATTTCATTGTCTATCTAAATTATAATACAAAACAGCGCCCTTTTAAAAGTACCGTTATGGAGTTGTATGCTACAGCTCCATAACGTTTTACTTACATATACGATCTTATATAATTTATTAATTAAATGCATTAAAGCTTTTTTATTCTCTACTCCTCATCCTCGAATACCATCAGTTGCATTCCTCTCTGAACATTTTCCCTACAAAAATCCTGACCATGAACATTTTTCCTGAATAATTGAACAAATCAATAAAAAGTGGTGGACAGTAACAAAGTAAACAAATTCATTACTGCACTTAAGTAGCTTTTTTTAAAGTATCTGTACTTTGGTGGAGTATTTCAGTAGCGCGCATGCTCTGTTTTGAACTCGTATTGATTGGCACTTGGTGGTATCTTTATAGCACAGACATACAGTTCAGCTTCAGTTAAACAGCAAGCAGAACATTTTGAGAGGAATAAATAATGAAAGAAACTCCTGACTCTGAAGTAGTTGAAAAGAAGGTTTTGGTTTCATGATAATTGTAATAGATATCAATCAGTCTTTGACTCATTAATGTCATTCTATTAATAGATCGGTGAGCTAAGAGTAATATAAACTGAGTTAATTAAGAAAAGAGTCTTGTGACAAAATTGATAAAACATTATAGCCATAATAAATCAGTACTTAAGTACATTTGAAGGCAAATATTTTTGTACTTTAACTCAAGTGAAAGTTTAACTACATGGTTTGTGTCCACCACTGTCAATACATTATATAAATTATTATTATAACTGGGTTGTTGGTTTACTATAGAGTTTTTATAAAGTGTGCGTGTTGCAATTTTGTTTTTGTGTCCTCAGGCGCACCAGACCAGCCGTATGACAATCTATGAGAAGGAAAACTTCCTGGGTCGTTGTACAGAAGTGTGCGATGACTACCCCTCCCTGCAGGCTATGGGCTGGTGTGGAATGGAAGTGGGCTCCATGCATGTGCAGTGTGGCGCGTGAGTTCCAGCCCCGAACAAACACAAAAAAACGTTTCAATTTAAACCAGCCATTTTTAAACTCTCCCTCTGTCCATTGTGTGTGTGTGTGTGTGTGTGTGTGTGTGTGTGTGTGTTTGTGTGCACATGTGTAGTTTTGTGTGTTATGAGTTCCCAGGATACAGGGGCAGGCAGTACATCATGGAGTGTGAGAAGCACAGCGGAGATTACCAGCACTGGAAGAACTGGGGCTCCCACAGTCAGACTCCTCAGATCCAGTCCATCCGTAGGATCCAGCATTAACGGGACAGCGTCACTCCCAAACACCCCCACCGACAAACACACACACCTTGCACACCCTACTGTACCACACACCATGCAGCCATTCTGTCCTACACAGTTTCTTGTCAGGTGCTAAACCATGTTTCCTATGCTGCTCAACATATTCTCATCAAAAATAGCAAGGCCACACCCCTGTTAGGGGATTGGTCAAGTACAGCTCAGGTGTGATGGAGCAAAAACTGTAAAATTGTAAACCCAATAAATGCATAATAAACCCAGGTTCACTTCAGTATTATTGCATATATTTGTGTGTGTGTGTGTGTGTGTGTGTGTGTGTGTGTGAGAAGCAAACACTTAACTATTCTGAACATTGTGTGATATCGATCACAGGATCCCAGGCACTCAAATTTGAGTTTTTGATATGAACTGATTATTATCTAAACAGAACACCACAATATCATATTTTATCATATTTAAGCCAAGAATTTTAAGAATAGTGGTTTTCTAAAGAAAATCATTAATTAAAACAATGTATTGGATACTTGTTTACAGCTTAATACATTAGTTCAAAAGAATGGCTAACTTGCGTACAACCTGTACAAGTTACGAAGCGACATTAATCTAGAATCTGATTGCCATGATTTTATATATATATATATATATATATATATATATATATATATATATATATATATATATATATATATATATATATACAGGGAGTGCAGAATTATTAGGCAAATGAGTATTTTGACCACATCATCCTCGTTATGCATGTTGTCTTACTCCAAGCTGTATAGGCTGGAAAGCCTACTACCAATTAAGCATATTAGGTGATGTGCATCTCTGTAATGAGAAGGGGTGTGGTCTAATGACATCAACACCCTATATCAGGTGTGCATAATTATTAGGCAACTTCCTTTCCTTTGGCAAAATGGGTCAAAAGAAGGACTTGACAGGCTCAGAAAAGTCAAAAATAGTGAGATATATTGCAGAGGGATGCAGCAGTCTTAAAATAGCCAAGCTTCTGAAGCGTGATCATCGAACAATCAAGCGTTTCATTTAAAATAGTCAACAGGGTCGCAAGAAGCGTGTGGAAAAACCAAGGCGCAAAATAACTGCCCGTGAACTGAGAAAAGTCAAGCGTGCAGCTGCCAAGATGCCACTTGCCACCAGTTTGGCCATATTTCAGAGCTGCAACATCACTGGAGTGCCCAAAAGCACAAGGTGTGCAATACTCAGAGACATGGCCAAGGTAAGAAAGGCAGAAAGTCGACCACCACTGAACAAGACACACAAGCTGAAACGTCAAGACTGGGCCAAGAAATATCTCAAGACTGATTTTTCTAAGGTTTTATGGACTGATGAAATGAGAGTGAGTCTTGATGGGCCAGATGGATGGGCCCGTGGCTGGATTGGTAAAGGGCAGAGAGCTCCAGTCCGACTCAGACGCCAGCAAGGTGGAGGTGGAGTACTGGTATGGGCTGGTATCATCAAAGATGAGCTTGTGGGGCCTTTTCGGGTTGAGGATGGAGTCAAGCTGAACTCCCAGTCCTACTGCCAGTTTCTGGAAGACACCTTCTTCAAGCAGTGGTACAGGAAGAAGTCTGCATCCTTCAAGAAAAACATGATTTTCATGCAGGACAATGCTCCATCACACACGTCCAAGTACTCCACAGCGTGGCTGGCAAGAAAGGGTATAAAAGAAGAAAATCGAATGATATGGCCTCCTTGTTCACCTGATCTGAACCCCATTGAGAACCTGTGGTCCATCATCAAATGTGCGATTTACAAGGAGGGAAAACAGTACACCTCTCTGAACAGTGTCTGGGAGGCTGTGGTTGCTGCTGCACGCAATGTTGATGGTGAACAGATCAAAACACTGACAGAATCCATGGATGGCAGGCTTTTGAGTGTCCTTGCAAAGAAAGGTGGCTATATTGGTCACTGATTTGTTTTTGTTTGGTTTTTGAATGTCAGAAATGTATATTTGTGAATGTTGAGATGTTATATTGGTTTCACTGGTAAAAATAAATAATTGAAATGGGTATAAATTTGTTTTTTGTTAAGTTGCCTAATAATTATGCACAGTAATAGTCACCTGCACACACAGATATCCCCCTAAAATAGCTAAAACTAAAAACTACTTCCAGAAATATTCAGCTTTGATATTAATGAGTTTTTTGTGTTCATTGAGAACATGGTTGTTGTTCAAATTAAATCCTCAAATGAAATTAATCCTCAAAAATACAACTTGCCTAATAATTCTGCACTCCCTGTATATATATATATATGTGCACTATACAAAAGAAAATTTGGTCGTACAATTCTCAACAGAAGATACAGTAATTTTACTCTTTCCGATGCTGTACTGAATTTTACAAAACAGAGTGTGCTGGATCAAGTGCTATTTATAAGGTAATAAATAATAAGGCTGGAGGCCGTGTGATAGTCAAATCAAATCAAAACATTGTATTAATGTTTCTTTTTTTTTTTGTTTGTGCCAAAATAATAGGAAGAATTCAGGTGTGAACTACACCCAGGTCAGTCCAAACATGATTTTGTCATGTCTGACTGGCAATTACTGGTTAACATCTCGCATATCTCCAGAGAGAAAATTCCCTGCAAGTAAATTTCGAGGTTGATCAACTAAAAATTTAGACCCGACCCCAAATAACTCAACACATAATAAAATTACAAATCAATGTTTTATTAATCATTAACACAACAAAAGGTTACAAACAACTAATAAATTGCTGAACGTTAAGAAAATGTAATAGTTAAGATGAAAGGCATGTAAACAGTGTTGCAATAGACACTAACAATCACATATAGAACTCCTGGCTTAAAGCTCGACGTTAAACTAATGAACTAAACACATGAAAAAGTCCAAACTTATCAAACCGATCATACAAATCCTGCACTTTGTCCATTCTCCTTCTGCAGCTACAATTTTAAAAGGAAACTAGATGGAATAAAGGGACTTGTTCAGCATTTTCTGATGTAAAACAAATAAAACTTAAACCTTTCAATAGATAGTGACTTGATGTAAAGTCCAGTCTCTACCCACATGCAGGACTCTTTACCCGTTTCCTCCATTAACTCTCATTATAGCAGATCTGAAGTGTGTGGGGGTCCTGTTGTATGAAAGGTAAAAGAACAGGTGAGTCAATGTCAGTCATAAAAAGATATTTTAAAACAAATTATATATATAAATTATATATATACACATATACACTACTTGTATAACAATATAGATTTACTGTCCTCTGAAAAGAACTCAATATACACCCATTATTGTAAAAAAAGCTGGAAACAAAAGTGAGTACACCCAAAGTGTCAGTTTTTTAATGTGAGCACTCTAATGTGAGTTATCTAACACCTCCTTATCTTAATCCTCTTAGACATGGAATTCACCAGAGCTGCACAGTAAACTTTGTGTGTTTTTTTGCTAGCGAGTTCATTGCCCCCTTTCTGGAATAACACTAGACCTCCTTTAAATCAAACGAAACAAATTCTCTTGGGCTGAATCCCAACCTTTATCCACCCCACAAGCTATTCGCTTGAAACACATGTCCAAAATGTACTGGACCAAGAAAAAATTTGCCTTACCGTAATAGCTGAAATTATTCCACATGGCTAATCCTGTTCTAGACCAAGCACATCAATCTCAACATCTTCAACATCCTCCTCCTCGGTGCTCAGATCCACCTCCAAGATCACAGGTGAAACTGCAAGCAGCTCGGAGGCTCCACTGGACACCTCCAGCACATCCACATCATCTTCTTCATCCGGTGCGAACTGCTGAAGGTTTTTTGTGGATGTGTGTAGGGTGAGAAGCTCTTGGCAAAGTTGTTTGGCAGACGCATTTCCTAAGTCATCTTCTTTACTATCTGTGGGGCTTTGGGTAGAAGGTAGCACAACATTACTCTGTAGAAAATGTAGACCTGGAGCTGCAACTGGATCACTCAACCGTGCGTTTGTGACTGTAGTGCTAAGGGAAGCCTGACTGTCGTTTTTTCCTTCTTTGCCTGGAAAAGTTGAGGGTGGAAAACAAACAAACAGACAAAACAGTTAAAATGATCACAATAAAAGGCTACATCCCTCATCCAAAGACGTGTAGGAGATGTGTAGCTACCACTGTGAACACAAGCCTGAATACGGTCACAAATAAAGAATGCTGTATATTAGGGATGTTCATCTTCATAACTGAGGCCGATGCGATTTGCATCTCGATGCATAGCCAATGACATGATACAATAAAGATACATGTGAAGCAGCTACCGATGCGATGTGATACAATTCGCCACTATTATGATCCGATTTCAACACAATTTCAATGCAATACGATGCAATAGAAAAAATATGCTTTGCAATTCAGTATGTTACAGATAGTTACATTTTATTTCTTTGGTCCAGACAGACAGCAAATCATTAACTTACTTAAGTCCCTCCTGACTTCGAACGCATGGCGCCCGTTCCCAAACACGCCTTTGTAGTGCAAAAAATACTTCAATAAAACCAGACGTTTTTCTGTTCCGTCTCCAGGAAGATGCAGCTCTACCTCTGCCATGTTAATCTATATTCAATGTGATACGACATATGAATCTTTCCATCCCTAGTGTAGATAGCTACGGATGGCTAATACAATCATTACAATTAAAAACAGTTTATCACAAACGTGTAACATTTAATTTATATTCTATTTATATTTAAATTATTATATAATATATATTACATTTATATTTAATTTATATTGTACAAAGATCAAACTGATACATCTACGATATTTTAGTGACTGTATACAAGAGGAAGTGACCTGATTCTATTATCTTTGAATAGGAGATCAGAGTTTTTCTTAATTTGGTTTTGCCAATTCCCATTTCTTTTTCGACTGTTCTGAAGTTCTATTTAAATTCCATAAATAGTCATTTATTGTATGCTCTTTTGATACTTGTGCAATTTTGATTAAAACAGTAGCAGTTCTGAGATTTCTTTAAATACAGCCCACAATGTAGTCCTCCATACCTCCATTTGAAGTCAGATTCAGCTGGACGCTCATGCTGCATTCTTTAGTTCCTTCCTGTCTCCTTCCTTCTGCTGTTTTTCTTTTGTATTCTTGCTTCCGTCTCCCTACCTTTAAACCAATCCCTACCCCCTTAACTTCTCTGTTCACTTTTCCCACGTCTCCAAGGTATCCTGGCAAACTGTTCTCCCCAGGGGGTCTTTCTTCAGCTCTTAATATGCATTTATGGCTAATCAGTCTTCCATTTCGTTCATTATTTCCTCTGTCTATTCTTACACTCTCATTTGCTCCTTCGTCTTCTTCCTCATCTTGGAGCTGGAGAAGCATTCTCACCTTCTCCATAGCTGAAGAAGCTAACTCAATACAGGTTTCTTGTATTTGGCTCTTTGCAGATGATTGACCAGCCTGGAAATCATTAGATATACGATCTTCTCCAACATTCTCACCACGACCATTAATTTCAGTCATTCTTGTTTGGTGCCTCGTCTTCCTTGCAAAAACACAATCCATTCTGTGAGTGCGGTTTTCGACACTCTTCTTATTTCTACCATATTTGCTCACTTCACTTTTTCTATCTGGTGCACCTGTTTTTTTTGCCCTTTTTTGACCGCGACCTTTGCTAGCCCTCTTACTGCCATTTTTGTTCAAGTTGTTGACTCCACTTTTGTTTACACATGCTTCAGATTGCCCGCGATGAACCTTTCGTCTTTTCTTCTTTGTGTTAGCACTCTGTTTTTCTTTGCACTTTCTCTTTACAGGGTTTTGAGAGGCATTTAAAGTCGCTTCCAGCTTTCTCTTTAAGCTCTGGCTCCTAGTAAGCCTTCGGAACTCAATTTCTGGTTCTGGTATTCGGCCTACTCGGGTATTGGTTTTCTCTGCGACTGATGGTTTCACTGTAGACTTCAGTTGTGGCTGAGTGCCTAGCATGCTGGAGGTGGGTAAAAGGTTTGTTTGTGGTGTTTGTTGGTGGACGTGTGTGCTGCAAGGATGTAGCTGTGTATATGTTTTCGTGGTGGTGCTCCATAGATCTGTGACGGGATCCGGTTTGTCACTGCTGGCATCAAATTTGTTTTGTGATAGCTCATCAACATCTAAACCACAACAACCAACTTGCTGGTCGAATGTCCTCAGAAAGTGATCAAGGATATCACCAAATTCACCTTCAAGATGCTGCTTTGGATCTGGAGGCTTTATGGACTGACCATTGGAATGCATAGCCTTCTGTTGATTGCTTTGATATTCTGCTGGGGGTAGAAAATGGAGGCCTGCCATGAAGTCATCTATGAGTGTGTCAATAGGCTGAACGGACTCCGTTTGAGCAGATGGTACAGTGTGTAGCAGGCCAAGAGCTGTAGCATCCACAGTGTCTGGTTCGGATAGCGTCCTTGAAACATTCAGGGAAGCAGGAAGTGGGCGTAGACAAGGACGCCCTCTTGGCCTACGCGTGCGTGAAGGTTGGTTCTGAGAAAGCAGAAGCAGGTTATTTAAGCATGTAATGTGAACTGTAAATATAGCTTTTCAACCAGTAATTACGGCATTGTATGATCACTACATTGGGGAGGGGTGTATCTGGACAACAAAAAAGATGATGCCAGGTAGTCGTTAAAACGATTCCTCATAACATTTTAAAACCAAGATGTACAGAAGATCACACAAAGATATAGAAAGAAATGTATAATATAATTTCCAATAAACCTAAAAAATAACAAATAGCTAGGGCGGTAATAGTACACATATTTGTACCCAACTGTTTTGGTACAGGGCTTTTGGTTCGGTGTACATGTGTACCAGTGCAATCCTTTTTATGTGAGGAACATAGTTAAAGTCTGAGTTCCCTCACAAACATTTTAAGTGGTGGAGAGCAAGTTTGTTTAGTCTTCGCTTCGCATTTTGGGTGCAGTGTTGCTGTTTTGTTTAAATAAATTATTTTGACTTATATATTCCAAACAATATACACAACAATGCCAGGGGTATAAAAAAAAAGAACTAGAGTTAGCGCAGTGTCACCGTGGCTACACACTCCATACCGGAAATAGGATTTGTAGTGCGCCGAAATACGATTTGTAGTGCTTTGTAAACATTTTGTTTTGCGCATGCGTGAAATCGCTGCCACTTCCTGTCATCGCCAATGTTTTTACGACAGTCTAGCGATAGAAGAATTTTTTTTTTAAAGAATTAAATCCTTACAATTACACATATCGAGGGAGTGAATAAATGAGAGATGGAAGAATGAAGACATTTGTTAAAGTTTGCTAAAATAAGTAGTACGGTTAAGTTTAGAAGATTTTATATTAAATGTAAAACACATTTGTATCACCAAAATAGGTCTAACAAATGTAAACTATTTAATACATTTTTCCATTTATTTAATTTTATTCAACCAGTTTAATTAATAAAATACTGTATTGCATTCAATTAAATATAATCAATGGAAATATAATAAATATACATTTATTCCATTTTATTTTTATATTTTTATACAATATTATACATTTATTTCAAATATTACTTAAGCAAGCGGGCATTTTTTTTTTATTGTTTTAAGAATGTAAAATGCTGATATTCATGAATGTTAAAAACTACAAGCAATTTTACGTTTTGCATTTCTTCCCCCTAACTGTACCGAAATTAAACCAAACTGTGACTTAAAAACTGAGATATGTACCAAACCATGAATCTTGTGTACCCCTACAAATAAATGCAGAAAGGCCACATTGCAGACAGGATTTGCATTTCACATGTCGACAAATCGAATAAAATCAATTAAATTGCCCGTGCATTTATGAAATTTTTAATTTACAACATTATTAAAATAGGCTCAATATCAACTTGTTGGAAGAAAACTAGTTGTTCTATGTGAAATCAATGACCACCCATGTATAACCAAAATGGCATTTTCTTTGTTTCATCACACCTCTGCAAAGATTCGACTGTGCGATTGGTAGTCGAATTAGGCTCCTCCTATCGAAGCATTTTGTGCAATTGACTAGATTTCTAGATCTACCCATATGTCCCTGTTGCCTGGCACAAAAGGGCCACATTTAACAAAGGGACTTACAACTATGCAGTCGAATAAATAAACCAATTTATAGCCACAGTTTCTGGTAAAAAGGATTCAATGAATAAGAAATTGAAAGGTAATTTCGAATTATACCACCAGTCCCTGAGCCTAAGGTGTTTTAGGACACGTACCTGCCTCTGACTGCCTGCATTTGTGCCTCTCTTCCTGCGCCTGTCTCTTCCTCTTGCCTCTTTTGCTTCCGCAAATACCTTTTTGCCTCGCTGTCGCCAGAACTCCTTCTTTGGATTCTTTCCTGTTGTTCTGGTCTCCAGCAGTCTGCCGACTCGACCCCCACCCTGACCCCTCCATGCTAACCCTGCCACCAATCCCCACCTTTTCATTTGACTTCGCCGGCCTCCTCTTCCACCATCCAACCAGCTTACCCATTCTTTCAATGACCGTCTACTTGCTGCACTTGCTCTTTTTACCAATTGGTCTTCTTTGGCCCCTCCCCCTGAATGACCCTGGCCCCCCCTGCCTGTGATTGAGGAGTCAGAAGAATTCAAAAAGTGGTTGATGAAACCAGGTATGTTGCCTTCATACTGCCTTAGATCGTTTATAGCATCGACTCCAACTGGCACAACCACTGATTGGTCCAAAAAGCCATTATGAGGGTGAAGAGTGACAATTTCACTCACTTTGTGACAGTTTATCGTTTCAGGAGCCACAGTTATCACATCACAAGTGGTCGATTTCCGTTCTGGATAGGTTGCCTGCATTGCCAAAGAAGAATCATGGAGATCCATGCAAATGCCAAGCTCCTGATTGGTGGAGCATGTCACCTGGTCTATGAGATAGACCGTCTGGAGGTTTTGAGGCTCTGTGCATGCCAGCTCAGTTTGTGCATCTCTCCCATCTGTTTCACTCTCGCACTCGGTCTGTGTACCACTCTCTTTTTTCTTTTCGTTCTCTCCTCTACTGGCCTCTCCCATTCTTCTGGCCATCTTGTCATCCCACTTTCTTGTATACACCTCTTCCTCCATATCTTGTTCAACATCCTCTCTGTCTTTTCTTCTTCCCACTTTTCCTCCGTGTCGTTCTTCTTCTTGCCACTGAGGTAACTCGATGCCCAATGTTTGTGCAGCTGAGAAGACCTGCTCTCTGTTCTCTTGTAACTGACCTGAGTAGAGCAAACTAACCAAGCTGAGCAGCGTGCACGCATCCACAGCTTGGAGCTCGATTAGCCTTCTCTGGCCAGACATTGGCACTGGCATGGAGGATAGCGTGCCATAGAGCCTGGGACTGAAGGCAGACAGCACACAGCTGTGTACTGGCACTGACACACCTGGAGAACATGACACACACATACGTTTCAGCAAAATGTCTAGAGGAGACAGTATTACAGTAGATAACACTTAATGTTTGATTTCGTATCCCTTGCATGCAGCGACAGAATTACAGAAAAAGGTTTAAATCGCCGAGTTACGATGGAGACACGTTACAATGACGACACCATCGTGACGTAAAAATATCGCAAGTATATCTTATATCAGGAATCTTAAAGACTGGTTAATTTGTTGAGAATTTAATAAATTACAGTACATAATTTTGCACAATAGAGAACGTCAAGGGGGGAATCCGGACACAAACTGTTTTAGTGTCTGTTTCTGGTTTAGTAAAAAAAAAAAAAGAGAGACAATAGCAAAAAATTGGGCTTTTGAAAACACCAAAAACACAGGAGGAGACAACAGAACTCTGGATAAAAAGTTGAACCATTGTACCTCGGGGACTTCCTGTATTTAATAGTGTTTTCTTATAGACAGTATTTTAAGCATGCAAAAAGTTTTCGAAAATGTTGTAGAACTTAGACCCAGTCTCGATTTTTAAGTCTATGTTGAAAACATTTATTTAAGAGTTTTATCAATAGGTTTTTCTTAAGTAAAGGAGCAGATCTGGAAGGATCATGGACATAAGAGTGTTTTGGTAAAATGGGATGTTTGGATGCTGTCATCCCTGTTACTCACACCTGTTTAGGTTTGGTGATGGTGGTGACAGTCTGTCACTTATTCCAAAGATCCTTCATGTCTGTATTACCTTCTGGCTCTTCCTTTTAGTTATGCTGCCATAGCTAGTCATGCCCGAGTCCCTACTTGCATCCTGATCACACTGTTCAGTGTCTTTGTAACAATAAGAATAATTAATAATCATTATGTGTCTCTCGCAGTCTCCCAGAATATTATTAAAAGTGCTATACAAATACAACTGAATGTTTTGTTTGCACATATAGATGTTGTAAAGAACCCAGGTTTCAGTTTGTACTTGTAATTGGTAAGTGTGTGTGTGTGTGTGTGTGAGGGAGAGAGAAATATGTCCCACCTTGAGTGTGTAAAACAGTGTCACAGAACTCATCCCTGTTTTGCTGTTTCTGCAGCTGTCTCAGAAGCAAAGTCTCAAACTGCAGCATTTCTGACACACACAAATATACTGTATAAGACATTAGGTGACATTAACTAAACAGAGCACATGAAAAGTCATGCATGCATGTATGTATATATGCATGCATGCATGCATGCATTGGGATTGCTCAAATCACTTTTCATGACATGACTCAGTTTACACTTTCTTATCAGTCATGCCAAGTCTAATCATAAATACAGTACATGCATGCAGGTGCTGCAAGTTGGGGCTTAAACAGGTGACCAGGTTAACCTGGCAACCTCGACTACCAACCAGGCCAAAAGAAACCCAAACTCCAGGGGTATTTCCAAAGAAGTTTTACTTAGATATAACCCCTAACCTTTTAGCTTTCCTCGGGCTCCTGTAAACAAAGGACCCACGCCGTCTCTCGGTCGCGTCGGGCGAAATCGTGCTCTCCGCGTGTCGCGTGCTGCCGAGACTAACGCACGTCGCGCGCATCTTTGCAGCACCTGGACTCCTCACGCGCCGCTGCACGAGGACACCGCAAACGCAGTGTAGTTTCTATGTGCAGAACATCTTTAATGGTATCCGCGTGTCAATCAGCAAAATGTATACAAAACACAATTTACCATCATGCATGTGACAGGTATGAGCCACACTGCAACCCAATAAAGTAATTAATTTACACCAAAAAAAAAACAATATTAACAATATCTTGAGCATGCTATTTACTATTTTCTTTCATGCATTTTATTCCCCCTTATATTCTAATAACTATAAATTAGTCAAAAGACTATACTCAATGATCACCACTTTCTCATTTTACAATTACACAGCAGCTATTAATTAAGAACAATTAATGCGAGGTTATAGGGGTCAATCTTCCTATTAAGACCTTCACAAAGGAGCTTAAATCTACCAAGAGAGCAAATCAGGTATTTTACTGGAATGAGTTAAAAACTAATATTGTGAATAAACACTAAAATATACATGTCAGAAAGCTACATGTAGATTGGAAAACACCCCTTTAACGGGTCATACCATTTCAGCGTCAATGGCTGACACTGAGCTACAGACACTATCATAATAATCGTTTAATTTAGTTAAATTTTGTAAATGTTTTACTATTTTTATTCCCGAAAACACATCCAGTTTAGAGTATAGTGCAGTCGTGTGTGTTATCATGTTTAAAATTCGTGATAAATCCCAAACTCACAGAATTTTGTCACTTTAACTAGCTCCAAATACCCAAGATATGTTATAAAAAAATACCTATATCTATATTTTAGAACAAATAAAGATGAATATATGCAAGATGATAATTATACAATGCAAAATAATGTTTAGGGACTTCAGGTGTGCAAACATGAGAAGAAAAAAAAACAGAGATAACAATAAATATCTTAATTGGAATGCACATTGCAGTGTGTAAGATTGCGCACACACACACACACACACACACACACACACATGCTTCTTCCTCCTGCAAAAGAAAAAGCTACCAAAGCATTCGAGCCCCACAACCAGACCGTGTATCTTCTCTCAAGCCATCAGACTGAATGATACACGCATGTTCTCACCTATAAAGCACTAAATGGTTTGGCTCCCATGTATCTATCCAGTCTTTTAACACGCTACAATCCGCCACGCCTCCTAAGATCTCAAAACTCTGGGCTTCTAGTAGTTCGTAGAATAGCAAAGTCCACTAAAGGTGGTAGAGCATTTTCACATTTAGCTCCTAAACTCTGGAATAGTCTTCCTGACGGTGTTCGTGGCTCAGACACACTCACCCAGTTTAAGTGTAGATTAAAAACATATCTTTTTAGCAAAGCCTACACATAACATACGTCTCACATCATAACCTTGTGCTCCAGAACATCTGATCACATGCACATTATCAACTTGTGCTGTTAATATCATTCACAGCAGCTACGCTAATTCCTCTCCACTGCTTCTCTTTTTCTCCCCATCCCGAGACACCCTGAGGTTTGGCCAGCTTCAGTCACCTCCCACCTCATGATGATTACGGACCTTTGAAGAAGTTGATGCAGAACTCGCAAACATCCCGAACCATCTAGAGACGTACCAGTGCCATTTGGATCCCGCTACATGTGTGGAGTTTTGACATTGGACCTCCTGGAGTGTTTAAAGGCTCTGGCATGGAGAAGCTGATGCTGGATCTGTGATGATCACAAATGCTGAGCTCATAAAACTAGGAGCTACTATCCATATAGACTGTATAAGACTGTAGAAAGAACATCACTTATAAACTTATACTCCAGTACTCATGTTAGTTCTCACTCTCCCGTGTTCTGTATTGTTGAAAGATTTATGATCAAACTCTTGATGTCACCCAGATGAGGATGGGTTCCCCTTTTGAGTCTGGTTCCTCTCAAGGTTTCTTCCTCATAACATCTAAGGAAGTTTTTCCTTGCCACAGTCGCCACAGCTTGCTCATCAGGGACAAATTCACACCATTCACCATCACTGTTGATTTGTGTAAAGCTGCTTTGAGACAATGTCTGTTGTGAAAAGCGCTATACAAATAAACTTGACTTGACTTGACTTGACTTGTTCTTAATCCTTAACCCTCTAAACCCTGTGAAATACCAATGCTTACTGTGGTGCAGGGTAGTGGTGGTTTGGTGGTTCAAGCTCAGTGTTATTGATTTGAAGGTTGAGGGTTCAAGCCCCAGCACTCCTAAGCTGCCATTGTTGGGCCCTTGAGCAAGGCTCTTAATCCTCTGTGCTCCTCTTATAATTAGAACATCCAAAGAAAGTAAGTTTATGTGTAAACAATTAGTTAATCCAAAGCAAGTGATGAATGAAGGTCAAGGCCTGGAGAATGAATGTTACTTTTCTAACTTTTTATGTTTTTTTTTATTTTTATTAGATGATATTGTGATTCGTGGTGAGAGTAGAGAGCAGGTTGAGAAGATCCTGAAGAGGTGGAGGTACGTGCTGGAGAAAAGGGGAATGAAAGTCAGTAGGAGTAAGAGAGTACATGTGTGTGAATGAGAGGGAGGGCAGTGGAGTGGTGTGGTTACAGGGAGAAGAGGTGGAGAAGGTGGATGAGTTCAGGTACCTGGGGTCAACAGTGCAAAGTAATGGAGAGTGTGTTAGAGAAGTGAAGAAAAGAGTGCAGGCAGGGTGGAGTGGGTGGAGAAAAGTGATAGCAGGAGTGATTGTGATAGAAGAGTATCTGTGAAAATGAAAGGGAAAGTTTATAGGACTGTGGTGAGACCTGAGATGTTGTATGGATTAGAGACAGTGGTATTGAGTAAAAGACAGGAGGTGGAGCTGGAGGTAGCAGAGATGAAGATGTTGAGGTTTTCGTTGGGAGTGACGAGGATGGACAGGATTAGAAATGAGTTTATTAGAAGGACAGCGCATGTAGGACGTTTTGGAGACAAGGTGAGGGAGGAGAGATTGAGATGGTTTAGACATGTTCAGAGAAGGGACATGGGGTATATCGGTAGGAGAATGCTGAGGATGGAGCCACCAGGAAGGTGGAAAAGAGGGAGGCCAAGAAGGAGGTTTATGGATGTGGTGAGGGAAGACATACAGGTAGTTGAGTTGAAAGAGGCAGATGTAGAGGATAGAGGGGTATAGAGACGGATGATCCGCTGTGGCGCCCCCTAATGGAAGCAGCTGAAATAAGCATAATGAGCGCTGTAAATATACAATTTGTCAATAGGGGCGCCAGAGCACCTGTGTAAAAAAAGAGAGGAAGAAGTAGAAGAAGTGACGTCTCAAAGTCAGCTGACCTTCGCGTTTCCTGTGAATCATTCTGACTCTGAGACGTAGCTGTTAGCAACCGCTCCGTCGAGTTTTAGTCACCTGAGATTGATAAAGAAGACATTACAGGTATTTATAGGTGGGGACGTTTTTATAAAAGGGGGTTTTATGTTTAAAAAAATCCAAACAAACATCATTAAGTGGTGTGTAGTGTGTGGTTAAGGTTTGCTAGCTTCCCAGCAACGGAGCTCCTTTCTAGACGTTTCCATCACTGATGAGCCGCAGTGGCGTGGAGAACAGGGTTTAGGGGTGATATGATGAAACTCAGCATTATTACAGTCATCAATTCATTAAATTAATAGTTTGATGTCACAATATAAAGTAAACTGATCTAAAAGTAGCAGGTCTGCTGATCTGAGGGTTTTGGTTTTATTAAAAATGAATGATTTGTAGCTTCATTTCAGACATTATAAGAGGAAGTTATTCACATAATATTAAATGATGTAATTGTATTTATTTTGTTTTTCTTCCTTACATTTTTATAGCCTTTTTTTCTATCCACAATTCCTTCTTTCGTTTGTTCCTTCCTTCCTTAAACACTGTTTTTCTGTACTTTCTTCCATCCTTCTCTTTTCCATACTACTTTCTTTTCTTCCTTACTTTCTTTTATGCTTTTTCTTTACTTCACTTCTTCCCTTTTTCCCAATACTTCTTTTCTTCCTTCAATTTTTTTCGATGCTTCGTTCTTTCTTCCCTCTGTCCTTTTTTCATCAATTCTTTCCTTCCCTCCTTTCTGCCTTTCTTTGCTTACTTATTTTCCTTCTTTCTTTTCCCCCCCCATACTGTATTCATTCATTTTCTTCACACTTCTTTCTTTTCCCATGCTTTACTCTCTCCTTCATTCCCTCCTTCCTACCTTTTTCTTTATTTACTTTATTCCCTCGCTCCGTTTCCCCAAATTTATTTTTCATTCATTCTTTTCTCCCTTAGTTACACACCCCTTCCTAAGTCCTTCCTTCTTTTTGTACTTTTTCCTTACACATGCCGTGTATCTTTCCGTATGTACCTGCTTCTTTCCTTAATTTTTTCCCCTGAATATCCTATTACACTCCTTTTCTTCTTTTTCTTCCATTTGTACTTTTTCCTTACTTTCATTTCTTGCGTCCTCCTTTTGTTTTTTATTCACTTCTCCTTTCTTGCTTTGAAGTTTTGTTTGTAAATAAGTAAGCATTTATCCCAGTTATGATTGCCCTGGATTTCAATTGACTGTAGTTCATCAGACTCGGATCTAGGCCCAGTTTATTATAGAGTTATAATGATGAATTTTTATTATAATTATAGATAATCATTTATTATATTTAATTTTTATTACATTTTTTTTGTTATGGATTCACATCCACATAGTTTTCCATTTTGTTGAGTTGCATCTAATTGCATTTTCTGAAAATGTTGAATAGGGTATTAAATTGTTATTAGAAAAGTTGTGGGCATTATTCATTGTTTAGTTTTTTTTCTTTTCAGGGTAAAGATCAAGACGTGTTCGTTTCCTGAAAGATGGCCGACACAGAGCAACAAAACCCCCCTCCTCCCCCTCCTCCACAGACTGGACCTGCAGTGAGTGGCACAAAATGTGTTCCTGCTGATTTTAAGAATCTTTTAAAAAAAAATTTTTTTAGTATTTTTGTCAAAAAGAATGAATTGAAGCTGTAAATCCAGAATCTAAAATGAAAAATGTTTTGGATTTTTCTTGTTGTTTTTGCAGCAATTCCTGTTGAATAACAAGCTGGAGACGGCCATGTGGCTCTCGCGTCTCTTCACGGTCTACTGCTCTATAATGTTCATCCTTCCTTTGCTTGGGTAAGTCATTTACCATGGAAGCAGCACCGACTTCACTTTTTGTCTTACGCTACACAGACAAATGATCGTGACCATAAGATTTCTGTGTTTTTTGAACATCCTACTCCACATTTTAGTTTCCATTTGCTGTTATAAAAAACCCTCCACTTTTCTGGGAAGATGTTTCACTAAATTTCGGCGTGTTCCAGTGGATTTGTGATCATTCAGCTACAAGGGTGTTAGTAAAGTCAGGTACTGATGTAGGTAATATGAGGAGGCCTGGGGTGCCATCAGTGTTTAAATTTATTCCAAAGATGTTCAGTAGGGTTTAGTTCAGAGCTCTATAGCAGGAGATCTTCCACTCCAGCCCATTTTAAAACATATGTTCATGGAGCTGGCTTTGTGCACAGGGGTATCCTCATGCAGGAACTGTTTTGGCTTTCTTTTGGTTCGAAGGGAAAATGTAATTCCTGGTTTTATAATGAACAGTCAAATATTAAGCCATGTGAGGAACGCTTGACTTATCTTTTATAAGATATGTTAAATATTTGCTGAAAGACAACCTCCAAATTCTGTAAAAGGTCAGGTGCACAGATAGCTTGGAGCATAAAATGTACAGTAAGGGAATAAAAGGGGAGGTTATTTTGGCCCATTTCTATTGCAATAAATATGTGAACTGTAAATCTTCTGCACCCGAGGCAGTTTACTTGTTGCTTCCAGCTCTAACTTGACAAACTGTGCGTCTCTAATTACAGTGATTTATTTATTTATTTATTTATTTATTTATTTTTTTATTTTTTTATTTGTATTTATTTTTTTCTTTCGGTCTCTCTCTCTTTCTTTTCCTCTGCATTCTCCTACTGATATACCCCATGTCCCTCCTCTGCACATGTCCAAACCATCTCAATCTCACCTCCCTCACCTTGTCTCCAAACGTCCTACATGCGCTGTCCCTCTAATAAACTAATTTCTAATCTTGTCCATCCTCATCACTTCCAACGAAAACCTCAACATCTTCAGCTCTGCTACCTCCAGGTCTCACCACAGTCCTATAAACTTTCCCTTTCACTCTCACAGATACTCTTCTATCACAAATCACTCCTGCTATCACTCTTCTCCACCCTGCCTGCACTCTTTTCTTCATTTCTCTTCTAACACACTTCACATTACTTTGCACTGTTGACCCCAGGTACCTGAACTCCTCCACCTTCTCCACCTCTTCTCCCTGCAACCGCACCACTCCACTTCCCTCCCTCTCATTCACACACATGTACTCTGTCTTACTCCTACTGATTTTCAGTCCCCTTATCTCCAGCACGTACCTCCACCTCTCCAGGCTCTTCTCAACCTGCTTCCTACTCTTACCACAAATCACAATATTACCCCCAAACATCATAGTCCATGGAGACTCCTGTCTGATCTCGTCCGTTAACCTGTCCATCACCACTGCAAACAGGAAAGGGCTCAGAGCCGATCTTTGATGCAGTCCAACCTCCACCTTGAACCAGTCTGTCGTTCCTACTGCACACTTCACTGCTGTCACACTGTCCTCATACATGTCCTGCACCACACTCAGATACTTCTCTGACACACCTGACTTCCTCACAACTCCTCTCTCTACCCTGTCAGATGCTTTCTCTAAATCCACAAACACAATGCAACTCCTTCTGACCTTCTCTATACTTCATCAACATTCTTAAAGCAAATAATGCGTCTGTGGTGCTCTTCCTCGGCATGAAACCATACTGTTCTCACAGATGTTCACCTCTTCTCTCAGCCTGGCTTCCACTACTCTTTCCCATAACTTCATGGTGTGACTGAGCAACTTAATTCCCCTGTAGTTACTGCAGGTCTGCACATTTGTTAGTCTTATTAGGAGCATGAATAGAATAAGGACGTATCCATTGTATTTTTATAAATGTATTTGAAATTTCTACTCTTATCCAGCGTGACAAATTTAGCCCATTGTTTTTACTGTAATGCCCTGATCGTGTACTCACCTAATGTTAACACTGAGCTAATTCCATTTTACGTATGTCTGCTAAATGATCTCCTGTTTTCTCTCAGACCAATAGCAGCAGCTAACTTCTACCAGAGAGCTCTCTTGGCCAATGCTTTGACCAGCGCTCTGCGTCTGCACCAGAGACTTCCTCACTTCCAGCTGAGCCGAGCTTTTCTGTCGCAGGCATTACAGGAGGACAGCTGCCATTACCTCCTCTACTCGCTCATCCTGGTCAACTCCTACCCTATCACCAGTATCCTCTTTTATTATGTCTGGTTTATAATGCATCCTAATCATTTTATTTTTTTTTTGCCTGTCTGAGACTAAAATTAAAGAAATAAAGTCCAGTGTTATGAAATATCTCATGAACCTTTTGATCCTTAACAGCAGTTTTCAGTGAGCATATTCCCAGTGTTCCTCTTCTCACTGCTCCATGCCACCACATACACTAAGAAGGTTCTCGATGTAAGTCCGTTATCCGTAAACACACATTGTTCAAACAGATTCGTATTTTTATTTTTTTTTACTTTGCTGTCGGTGTACGTTTTTTAGACAATCGGACCGGACAGTCTGATGTTCGTACGAAACTTTCTGAACAAGCTCACAGCAAATCAGCAGAACATTCTCAAGTTCATCGCCTGCAATGAGATCTTCCTGATGCCAGCTACGGTCTTCATGCTCTTCAGGTAAAAAAAACAAAAAGAAGGGGAAAAAAAAAGGCTGGTGGGTGAATTTTACAAATCATTAGGCTTTGTTAATAACTAGAGGTTGACTGATTTAACGATAGCTAGGTTGGATTGTACTTGGCGATCACTTATTAATCAACTGATAGTTAGTAAAATAGATAGATAAAAAAAAATTGAAAGAAACACCATGTAAAATAGTACTGAACTTTATTACAAAAAGAAAAAAAACAGTACTGAATTACAAAAAACGTGCTAAAGAAAATTAGATTAATATATTATTATAACATCAATATAATTTAGCGCTCTCCATGCAGCGCGTAGTCTCCGTGTAAAAAAAAAAACAAAAAAAAACAAAACAGCACGTGGCGTCAGTGAGTCCCCCTAGAGGCCACTCTTGTAATGACAGCTGACCTCTATTTAATAACTAAGGGAAAATTTTTAGTTTAAAGCCAACCTTTTATCATCAAATTAAAGATATGTGAGTAAATATTATTTTAAAATAAAATTTTCAAAATATGTTCAAAGGGCCGTTCCGATTGGACGTAGTTTGGGGAAACCTGCTCCACAACAATGAAATTAGAAAGTGATAAAAAGAACGACGTGGCTTTCTTTACCAAGTTAAAGGATTGCTTCGGCTTTACGTCCACAAGCCACATCACAGCACCACATTATGTGATTGAGTTGATTTATTTTTCTCTATTTTAATAAAAAAAAACTATAAAATGTTTTCCTATAATTGCATATTATGAAATGTTATTCATTATAAAAGTATGAATTTAGTGTGACGTTTTTTTTTTTTCTTCAGCGGACAGGGCAGCCTGCTGCAACCGTTTATTTATTACCGCTTCCTGACTTTGCGTTATGCCTCCAGGCGAAACCCTTATTGTCGGTAAGCACTCCTTTACCCTCAATTGCAAGTCTGTTTTTTTTTTTTTACTCGTGTGTGTGTGTGTGTGTGTGTGTGTATGAGTTGAACTGTGGGTGTGGGCTTGCTTGATTGATTTTTTTTATTTTTTTTTTTTGTCGTCATCAGGACCCTGTTCACAGAGCTGCGGATTCTCTTGGAGCACTTTGTGATGAAACCTGCCTGTCCGGCCTTCTTCAGGAGAATGTGCCTCAATAGCATTGCCTTCATTAGCCGTCTGGCCCCTACAGGAGTCTAACTACACTGTGTATCAACACACACTCCGGCACGGCCTCACACACACACACACACACACACACACACACACACACACACACACACACACACCACACACACACACACACACTCTCTCTCATTTAAGCTTTCTACAACATGTCTAGCTGGGAGAAAGTTGCTCCAACGTAGGTTTCTAAGCAGGCGGATGATGATGATTCTGAGTGCTGGTCCTCGGCGTCCTGCTGATTTCGTCTTCTGCATGGAAAACGGTTGCTATTTTGGAGAACCTCCACCGATCTGAAAAGGCTGACAGAAAAAGAGCAGCAAACACTATACACTCTGTGTTTTTGTAAAATCTCAACAGCTCTTTGGTCAGTTCTTTTAAAGGATTATTTATAAATTACTACTAAGTATGGATGCTTTTCTTATGGGAGTGGATGGAACACAAATAATTTAAGCTTAACTTAGAGTAAATAATTGCTAGATATATATATTGTTTATTAGCACTTCCTCTGCAGGGAAAAGAGATTTTGATCTGTAATTACATGTGCGTTACATTGTTTTCATGGTCTTATGTTAACATTTTTTTTATGACTAGTACAGCTGGATTATCTTGAAATCAGAATGTACCCTGTTGGTTAATTTTAGCAGTAGGAAAGAAAATCAAACACTCCGGCTTTTTTTTTAATTGTTACCAAAATTAAAACATTTAATGATTACATCATAAACTCCCTTATTAAATGCTGCCTCGAATGAATTTCTTTTTTAGCGTAAAAGCATTTTCTCTGAGGCAACCCTAAACTTTTTTTAGTTCTATTTATTAACTTGTTTAACAAAGTTTGTGTGAATGAAAAATTTAATTCAGTCCCAGTAGGATTTTTACTCTGGATGCACCACTTGGCTACAAGTTGTGAAGAAAAGTGGGTTTTAGACTCATGTAAAAGTGTAACCTACTGTGGCTATATATAATTTTTACTGGTTTTTTTTTTTCTATTGTTTTAAAGTGTAATTTTTTTGGATTAAATATGGTTTAGAAATACAATTGTCAAGGAAAAAGCTGAAATTAAATCAATGTGGTTTCAAGGCCAATAATTGACAGGTGAAATAATAAAAAAATCACAATTGTTGGAGTACATTCTTGGACATTTTTTTCCATTTAGAGTCAAATGTTTAGTTTTGCACACTTATACAATGACCAGTTGCTGCCACTTGACAGTTACACTAAACACTTGAACAAGACCAACCTCAAAGCAAACAGTTGAACATTGAAGTATATGGACAAGATTTTAGATTTAACAAGAAGTTAATTAGCATCATAAGAAATGTAGCAAAGCCACTATAATGCTTTATTTCGAGGTGGTAGTTTGCAAAGCAACAATTATGAAAAAAAGGAATATGCTGCATATAAATGCCAACATAAAGCTTGAGACCATGTATTAGCACTTTGATTTTTAAGATTCTAAAAAGAATCTTAAAATGACCACATTAAAAACATTAGGCCTTACCCAAGCCCTAAATCAATTTTTCCAAGCCAAGTAATGCTAAATTTGCACTGTGGCACAATCCCAGTGAGATTCGTGCTAATAAGAGAAAGCTGATTAGATGTTGCATGTTGGTCTGTAAGACAGCGTATTATATTTGGACCAGCAAAATAAACACACCACAGGAACTGCAGGAGCATTTCAGTGACCGTGAGAGGTAGCGCTACATGGACATAGCAAAATTAAATAAAAGCAAATGCAAGTTTATAAGGCCGAATATCGTATTTTTTCCATTGTTGACTTTAAAATCCCACAGAAACCCCGCTCAACACCTCCCCATGTTCCCAGTTTTCCAATATGGTATAAATTATAATTGCACCTTAAAAATCAAACACATGAAAAAAGTGGTTTATTTTGACATCAAGGTGGAAAAATATCCAAAATCAGTATGAAAACCAATTAAAAAATGCTTTAAATGCTTTACATGATTACCTACTGTACAAAAAGATCTGGATGCATAAAGCATAAAAACAGCAGTTCTTCAGGACTGCATATAAAATATACACATGCTAATTTCACCATGTCCTCCATACAGGAAGGCTTCAGTGACTTATTGCAGTTACATGTTCATGCAACATGAGGACTGGATACACAATTCCTGTTAGTCTGGAACTTGTATTGGGGAGGAGGAGTGAAAAATAATACAAAATATTTCCCCACACACAAGTTAGTGTCAATTCAACGTCAGATTTTGTAGGGGTTCAAGAAGAGAAACTTCATGGTATCTATGAAGGAAGATGGAGAAAACCATTAGTCATACAAACACTAATACCATTCCAAACATGAATGCTTGGACAATGGACAAGTGATGTGTCCCTTTGCTTACTTTGAGCTCTTGTACTTCTCTCGGACAGACTGCTGTGCGTGCTGAGCAGCACCGAGGTAGGTCCGATGGAAATCTTTGATGCATGGCGTGAGGTCCTCTAAAGTGTAGCCAGTTGTCTTTGTCAGATGCTTGGACTGAAAAAAACAAGCAAATATTCATCTAAATAATTCCAAATGTCAACAATATACATATCTAAATGTGATTTATCAAAAAAAAAAAAACCCACAATAAATTAATAGGGACATAACTGTTGGTTTCCATCATCCTAGTTTTTATTACACAACTCAGTATGTGATGAGAGGAACCACCATTTGATTAGACACTATGTTCGATCTTACCCATGAAGCTCCTGTCAGGGTGTAGTTTGCCAAAATGAAGGCTGCAGCAGCTATTTGAGAGGGAAGGTACTTCAGAAAGGGGTCTGCATCCACCAAACTGAGCTCGCCAAGAAACTAAGAAAGGGAAATCATTTTTAGAAAGGCAGAACTTATCAATCAAAAATTTATTAGGGACTTTAAACTTTCAACCCACCAAGGACAAGCTCTCCACTTTGTTGTAGACTTTTTGCCGGCGGAAGTACTGATTGAGAAACTGGACGATTGTCGGTGCGGCCAGATCAAAAGAGAGGACCTTAAGCATCTGATACTCCATTTTTAACATTTGCTTCTTTGAGCAGGAGTAGTCTGTGATGTAGACGAACTCCGCCACATCCGGGGGGTAGATCTCCTCAAACTTCCTGTAACGAGGAAGAACTTTTAAATATAACCGAGCCACACGTGTAGAACAATGGGAGCGAGACAAAGTGAAAGGAAACTCACGAAGCCAAGAGCATGGCCGCCGTGCCGACGAGCTGCAGTTTCCCCCTCATGACAGATTCAGAGGACAGGAAGCGGTCGATGTAGTTCATGGCAAGGAACAGCGTCTCATTCTGGAGCTTGTACGCATCTCTGACTTCGCCCAGCCAGTCCACCAGGATGGCACGCATTCTGTTCGTGATGTCGGGCTGCTTCTTCATGTAGCCTGCTTTCGGCCTACACTTGATCTGCACAACAAACCAAAAGTGTAAAGGAAGGAGAGAAAAATTGCATTCCAGACTTGCGAAACACTGCAATGAACCCGTACCTCCATTTCCCTTAAATGGTCGTGGATTTCAGCCGCATATTTGGTGACTTCATTTACATTCACTGTCCTCTCTTCACTCTCAACTATCGACATGTCAATGGGAGAATCTGTGGAAGAAAGGAAGCTGTTAACTAGGTCACATTGAAATGAGGTTGAACCGACAGCAAAAGTCATTCTACTCAACAAAACTGAGCTCCACGGCCAGGTCGATGGTAGCAAGAGGCTGCCTGTGCCGCGTTACTGTGGGATTAAGGGTTAACGGAGAGCAGGCCATGGTGTCTTGCTTGGTGGATGCTTCTTTTTGGAGCAGGCTCCTTCCGGCTCATCGATGTGAATCTGAAAAGTGGGTTGCTCCACCACAGGCTTCTCGACATAGCTTTTGCTGCAATCGTCCGCCTTCAAAAACTTTGAAGGATTAATTATAAAAATTACTACTAAGTATGGATGCTTTTCTTACAGGAGTGGATGGAATGCAGAAATTATTTAATCTTAACAGAGTAAATAATTGCTATATATATATATTGTTTATTGCCACTTCCTCTGCAGGAAAAAGAGATTTTGATCTGTCATTACATGTGCATGTGTGTTGGATTGTTTTCATGGTCTTCTGTTAACTTTTTTTTGACTAGTACAGATGTATTATCTTGAAATCAGAATGTACCCCTTTGGTTAATATTTCAGCAGAAATCTGTAGGAAAGAAAATCACAAACCCTTTGGCTTTTTTTTTTTAATTAACACAAAACTAAAACATTTAAAGATTACATCATAAACTCCCTTATTAAAATGCTGTCTTGAATGTGACTTTTTTTTTGCGTAAAAGCATTTTCTCTATTAGAGGCAAACCTAAACGGATTTTTTTTCTATTTATTAACTTGTTTGACAAAGTTCGTGTGAATGAAAAAATGTATTCGGTCCCAGTAGAATTTTTACTCTGAATGCATCTCGTCTTCAAGGTGTGGAGAAAAGCGTTGGTTTTGGATTCATGTAAAAAAAAGTGTATACATAATTTTTACTGGGTTTTTTTTTTGGTTTTAAAATATGGATGTGTAATTGTATGGGATTAATAAGGTTTATGGAGCATTTAGAAATACGATTGTGAAGGAAAAAGCTGAAATTGTAATTAATGTGGTTTCAATGCCAATAATAATTTACAGGCGAAATATTAAAATCACAATTGTTGGCGTACATGTTTGGACTTTTCATTCAGGGTGAAAGGTTTAGTTTGCACACAGTAATTTTAGAGATTTACTGTTATACAATGACTAGTTGCTGTAACTTTGCAGTTACACTAACATGTAAAAAGACCAACCTCAAAGGCAACAGGTACAACATCCAGTAAAAAAGTCATTGTTTAATCACTAAAAGTATATAGACAAGATTTTAGATTTAACAAGGAGTGAAGTAAATTTTCTTACTCATAATGCTGATTATGTAGCAAAGCCACTTTAATGATTTATTTCCAGGAGGCAGTTTCCAATGCAACAATTATTAAAAAAGGAATATGCTGCATATAAATGCCAACATAAAGCTTAAGAGCATGTATTAGCACTTTGATTTCAAGATTCTAAAAATAATCTTAGAATGACCACATTAAAAACACACATTGTTAAGCCTTAACTAAGCTCTAAAACCAATTATTTCACACTATGTAATGCTAAATTTGCACTATGGCACAATCCCAGTGAAACTCGTGCTAATAACAGAAAGCTGATTGGCTGTTGGTCTCATTTGTAGTTGTCAGACAGCGAATTATATTTTGACCAGCAAAAGAAATTAACACCACAGAAACTAACAAACATTCCAAAGTGCTACACGAGCATTTCATTGCACATTAGATGTATTTCTACATGGACATGATAAAATTAAGACTTGTTTAAAATTAAAGCCTTAGAACAGCGAATCCAATTTTAAGGCCAAATAACGTATTTTAACATTTTATGCTTTATCAGGGTTTCTGTTGGATTTTAAACACCACCCATGTTCCCAGTTTTCCCATATGGTATAAATCATAATTGCACCTTAAAAATCAAAACACATGATTGTCTTATAGAAAAAAAGTGGTTTATTCAGATATCAAGGTGGAAAAATATCCAAAATCAGTATGAAAACCACTTGTTGCTTTCAATGGGGAAAAAAAAAAAAAAAAGTAAAAAATGCTTTAAATGATTACCTACTGTACAAAAAGATCTGGATGCATAAAGCATAAAAACAGCAGTTCTTCAGGACTGCATATAAAATATACACATTCTAATTTCACCATGTCCTCCATACAGGAAGGTTTCAGTGACTTATTGCAGTTACATGTTCATGCAACATGAGGACTGGATACACAATTCCTGTTAGTCTGGAACTTGTATTGGGGAGGAGGAGTGAAAAATAAAAAAATAAAAATTCCCCACACACAAGTTAGTGTCAATTCAACATCAGCTTTTGTACAGGTTCAAGAAGAGAAACTTCATGGTATCTACGAAGGAAGAAGGAAGAAACCATTAATCATACAAACACTAATACTATTTAAAACAATAATGTGTGAAAGTGTCCCTTTGCTTACTTTGAGCCCTTGTACTTCTCTCGGACAGACTGCTGTGCGTGCTGAGCAGCACCGAGGTAGGTCTGGTGGAGATCTTTGATGCATGGCGTGAGGTCTTCTAAAGTGTAGCCCGTTGTCTCGGTCAGATGCTTGGACTGAAACATCGAGCAAATATTCATCTAAATAAATTCAAATGTCAACAATATACATATCTAAATGTGATTCAGCAAAAAAATTAATAAAACTATATAACAGGGACATCTGTTGGTTTCCATCATCCTAGTTTTTATTACACAACTCAGTATGTGATGAGAGGAACCACCATTTGATTAGACACTATGTTCGATCTTACCCATGAAGCTCCTGTCAGGGTGTAGTTTGCCAAAATGAAGGCTGCAGCAGCTATTTGAGAGGGAAGGTACTTCAGAAAGGGGTCTGCATCCACCAAACTGAGCTCGCCAAGAAACTAAGAAAGGGAAATCATTTTTAGAAGAGGCAGAACTTATAAATCGAAAAATTAATTAGGGATTTAAACCTTAAACCAACCAAGGACAAGCTCTCCACTTTGTTGCAGACTTTTTGCCGGCGGAAGTACTGATTGAGAAACTGGACGATTGTCGGTGCGGCCAGATCAAAAGAGAGGACCTTAAGCACCAGATGCTCCATTTTTAACACTTGCTTCTTTGTGTAGGTGTCGTCTGTGATGTAGACGAACTCCGCCACCTCCGGGGGGTAGATCTCCTCAAACTTCCTGTAATGAGGGAAAGCCTTTTAAATAGAACCGAGCCACACGTGTAGACCAACGGGAGCGAGATGAGGTGAACGAAAAACTCACGAAGCTAAGAGCATGGCTGCCGTGCCGACGAGCTGCAGTTTCCCCCTCAGGACTGACATGGAAGACAGGAAGCGGTCGATGTAGTTCACGGCCAGGAACAGCGTCTCATTCTGGAGCTTATACTCCTCTCCGACTTCGACCAGCCAGTCCACCAGGATGGCACGCATGCTGTTTGTGATGTCGGGCTGCTTCTTCATGTAGCCTGCTTTCGGCCTACACTTGATCTGCACAACAAAACAGAAGTGTGAGGTAAGATGACTGCGCACAAAAGATTGAAAGAAAGGCAAAAGATTGACTCGCAAAACACTGCAATGAACCCGTACCTCCATTTCCCTTAAATGGTCGTGGATTTCAGCAGCATATTCGGTGACTTCATTTACATTCACTGTTCTCTCTTCACTCTCAACTATCGACATGTCCATGGGAGAATCTGGGGGCGGCAGAATGGGGGGGAAGAAAGGAGGACGTTAACGAGATCACATTGAAATGAGGTTGAACCGACAACAAAGAAAGTCATTTCACCCACCAAAACTGAGCTCCATGGCCAGGTCGATGGTAGCAAGAGGCTGCCTGAGCCGCGTTACTGTGGGATTCAGGGTTAACGGAGAGCAGGCCACGGTGGCTTGTTTGGCGGATGCTTGCTTTTTGGAGCAGGCCCCATCAGGCTCATCGACGTGAATCTGGAAAGCGGGTTGCTTCGCCACAGGCTTCTCGACATAGCTTTTGCTGCAATCGTCCGCCTTCAAAACTTGGGATGCAGAGCTCTAAAAACAAAGACGGACGCACTTGAAACGGGTCACACATCCAAATGAAGACAAAGATTCAAGAAGTGATTTCTGAGTGGGGTTTAAGCTCAGCTTCTCTTTACTCTTTTCTTTTCTCTTTATTAAGTAAATTAATTGGATTCTAAAAGCTTGAGATTAAAATCTACTACATGCATTAGGAAGGTTGCTGTGATGGGACACTAAAGCTGGTAACATGAATGCTTTAATAAAGTCATTAGTTGTAGAAAATAAATCAAATTTAATTCCTGAATGAAATATTCTCGTAGTGAAATGTAAATTAGCATCTAAAATATGTTAAATATGAACAGAAACGTTCACCTCCAGGACACTTGAATGGAGGCAGGAGGAGGGAAATAAAATGGCGCTTTCAGACTCGGAGGGAAACTAATTAGACTCATTAGAAAACCCTGAAAAATGTGCTAATTGATTAATTATGGTAATTAACCAATAAGGAAAATTAGGACTCGATTTAAGGCAAAAACATTTGTTTGGTTAGTATTAAAATTCTTTAATTTAAGCCCAAACACTAATGAAAACAAAAAAAGCCATTAATTCGAAACAAAAGGTGAACAAATTTGTCTATTATATAATTTTTTTTTTTTATTTGAACCCAGGATCAATCACAAATCCCCGAATCATGAGCGTTACGCTAAGAACGTAGACATGGACTGAGAATGCAGCCTAGTTTGTGCACTTCATATAAAGTAAGGTGTAATTTGGGACACAGCCCGAGGCACGCTGGTTTCCACACTGACCTGTTTGGAGCCTCGTAAGGCGGGCTGCCGGCGTGGATTGTTGGCCAGAGCACCCAGGACAGTCCTGGTGCTTGTTTTATTAGCGTGCATGGCGTTCTCATGATTCTCCAGCCTGCTCTTGTGGGTGCCTCGTAACCGTGCAGGGTGCGTGTTCTCCTGGTTCTCGGGGTAAACCGCATCTGAGGCGTCCAGCGCGATTCCTTGGGAGGACATCTTTAAAAAAAAATTAAACAAGGAGAAAAAAAACTTAGAGAAAGACGCGGGAATTTAGGATTTGTACGTATATTTTGGAGAAAACCGCCATACACCGTAAAGTCGTGGTTGCCAAGTCAGAACAAAACAAATCCAAACAGCAGCGGCCTCGATGGAAGACAGAAAAAGAATCAAAACAACCGATCAAATGAGGTCTGAGCTACAAAATCCTACGGCGCCATAATCCTACAAAAAACCAAGTGTCCGCTTTTTTTTAAAATAAAATAAAAATAATGAGGAATAAATGTCTCTTATTTGCCTCCCGTGGCGCCCTGTGCACTTTCCGCTCCTGTTCTGAACACTGTAACTTTCTCAATTCAAGTAGCCCGCGACTATTGAAACGGTCCAATCAGAATCCAGGACGACCCCTGACGTCATCAACATACGGCGGCCGGTAGTATCCAAACGTCTTTCGCTGTTTCTTTCACTCGCCGAAAGAACGGTTGAGAGAGAGAGGGAGAATGAGCGAAGGATCACGTGATTGGCCGGATTGGAAATTTAAAATGGTGACGTAAAAAAGCGGCGCGACAGCGATGTGTGCGCGCCTGAAGAGCGGAAGAACATCACTGGAAGTAGACGAGAGATCAGGAAAACCTTCAACGAGCTCAACGCCCGAATACGTAGAAACCATTCAGCAACTTGTGCATGATGATCGTCGGAGAACAAGCCACATGATCTCACTTGGCTAAAGATTCAGAAGATGCTGAGCTTAAGAGATGCTGTTTTTGGCATTATTGCTTGACATGCTTTGAAATGAACACTTCCAGGACACATTCCAGAAGTGGCAGGAATGCTGGGAGCGCTGTATTGTTGTGCAAGGAGACTATTTTGAAGTTGATATTGTGTAAACATAGATAAAGTACTTTTATTGTAAACTTATTGATACACACACACACACACACACACACACAAACACAAGGTACAAGCTGCCACTTCTAGGCCCCCAAGCAAGACCCCCATGCATGAATAAAGGCATCTGCCAAATGCCATAAATCTAAATAATAATGTCTTTATTTCTTTTTCACCTCACCCTATGGTTTCCCTCAAGTTTGGGGCTGCATTTCTGCAAATGGAGAATCCTGAATGGTCAGGATTAATAATCTCCCCAATGCTGAGATACAGGCAGATGTTTATCCATCATGCATTACCATCATGGAGGTTTCTGTTCAGCCCCATAGCCCTGATCTCAACATGATCAAATCCGTCTGAGATTACACGAGGAGACAGAAGGATTTTTGAGGCAGTCTACATCCACAGAACATCAATTTCATTTGGATTTCCCTTCTGTTCCTTTTCATTTTGTTTACGATAAAAAAACAACAACTTCATTTTAAAGCATTCACACCTGCACTTTCGTTGTGCGAAATCAGACATTGTTTTTTTTTATTTATGAGCTGATAAACAATTAACTAGTAAGATTAAATGGTGCAGGGCTTGCGATGTTTTAAACTTGTTTTGATTGCCGCTTGACAACATACAGTTAAGCATCCGTTCAACAGCAAGCAGAACATTTTGAGAGGAATTAATAATAATATAAATATATATTTTACTGTAGTAAGATTTTTACCTACTTTAGCTCAAGTACATGGTTTGTGTACTTCATCCACCACATTTATAATCCTATTTGGGCACCAATGGCATCTTTAATAAAGAGTAACAGGCCAATTTCATTTTTTTTCATTCTCCATGAAATACCAATATCTTAATATCTAATACAATTGGAAGAATCATAATGATGGCATGTATTTATGTGTCTCATATTAATATACTGTAAGAATTCTGGGTTGTGTCAATTAACACCAGATGGATTCACATATGGGCAAAAAATACTTTAAATCCACAGACTGGACAAAGATGTTAAATCTCATTTGCATCTAATTTCAATCCTCAGCCTTATTGGATAGAATAGTAATGTTTAAATCATAGCCCAATAGATGTTCATCACAGTGGTGTGCCAACATCTCCGACATCTTACTGATTTCTCTGCAATGATTCCAGACAGAGTAGGCAATTCTAATACCGAAAATACAGCATTTGGAGCACAGAAATAATGAACAGGAACCTTGATATGAAGATTTATTTGAATACAATATAGAAATTCACAGAAATGTAGTGTTTTCTTTATTACATTATATCACAGCACTATTTGATGAGATAAATATTCCTCTCTGTTCGGCTTTTGTGCTTTGGCACGTGAAGGATTTCAGCTACTGCACATAAATATCAGAGGAATCTAATATTACAAATTATTAAATAAATAAATATTTGCCAATTAAGCGTCATTGAAAAAGTCCACCAGAGAGTTCAGGTCATAGTTGTCTAATATTTCAAGGAGCTGTGAAACCTTCGTCTTGACGTTTTGCCCTTTGAATTTGAACTTGTCGATGAAGAGGTCGGTTATCATACCTGCAAGAGGATGTTATGTTACTTACAATTCTAAAAAAAGATGAAGCTTAATGACAGTAATAATAATAATTATATCATATAAAAATATATATCTACATATTTAATATGAATCAATATCAAAGAAAGGAGGAATATTGTGATTTATGGTGTAGCAGGACCAGGCTGAGAAGAGCCTGGAGAGATGGAGGTGTGTGCTGGAGAGAAGGGGAATGAAAGTCAGTAGAAGTAAGACAGTGGAGGGTGGTTGAAAGAAGTAGAGGCGGTGAAGATGGAGGAGTTTAACAGGGTTTCTGCAGGTTTTTACAAAATCAAATGTATGCCTTTTTAAAACCTTTTTAAAACCGCTGAGAATGAAATTGATCATGACATCAAACACACACACAAATACGTTTTATAGCAAACGGCCTTAACTGAGCTCTAAATAAAGCCAAGTATCACTAAACTTGCACTTCTCCATAGTTGAAAAATTAAACATGTTTTACGTCTGTGATACAATATAAGAGCGATTCGCTCCAATAAAAAACATCAAGTGACTTTTTTTTTTGCTCTCAATAACAATCAGTGACATCATTCAGTCTCATTTGTAGTCATAATACAGTGAATGATATTCACCACACCACAGAAACTAACAAACAAACCCATTCTAAAGTGCTGTGGAAGCATTTCAGTGAGAGGTAGCGTTACATGGACATTATTTAAGCTAATTTAAGATGTTTTAAGGCCTAAAATGTAGATTTTTTTAGACCACGAGGAAACTCTGTTTAAATACTTGGGGTCGACTGTGTGACAAAGTAATAGAGAGTGTGTTAGAGAAGTGAAGGAAAGAGTGCAGGCAGGGTGGAGTGGGTGGAGAAGAGTGGTGGCAGGAGTGATTTGGGATAGAAGGGTCTGCAGTTTATAAGGCGATGGTGAGACCTGCTATGGTTTATAGATGAAAAGATAGGAGGCGGTGCTGGAGGTTTCAAGAGTCATGTGCAGAGGACATGATACGCCATGATAAACAAAGATATTTATAACAGGATATATATAATAGGAAGGACGTGTATTACGTTGTAGGTTACTTACCGTATAATCTTTCCAGATGTGCAGGCTGCTTTTTGTACTCTTCTAGCAGACGAGGAGACTCGTCGAGTATGTTGCGATACTCAGGAATCAGAAAATCTGCATTTCCTTCATGCACTTGCAGCTCCTAAAAAAGATCCGAAGATACACACGAATAAAAGACTGGACATCAAGTTTGCCAAAATGCACAGTTCTAGATCCTTATTACCTTTAAAGCATCGATAAGCTGAACCTTTTTAGCCAACAAGAGCTGACATTCGAGTTTTGGATGAATCATTTTCAGGGTATGGCTCACAGAATCTTCATTTACTTCTGGAAAAAAAAAAAGCAAAAACAGGGATGAAACCCCACTCAAAGTGAAGTTGGGGGTGAAACAGCAATTTAGAGTATAAATGAAAGCTCACCGTATGAAATGTTGAGATTGATTTTGCGCTTGGTGGCTTCCTTCGAGAGAACATCCTTGAGAATGGATATAGTTGAAATGTTGTCTGATTTAAAGTTACCTTCACCTTTGCTGGAATAAAAAAAGCAACGGGGGGGAAAAAAGCCCCATCTTATTTGCTAACCTCTGCTGCATACTTCTATTGCTTTATACAGGATGTCTGCCAACAGAGACATCTGCCTTACCAGTAACTCGCCTCAAGCTGTGTCCCCAGAAAAGTGTTCTGAAAGTAGAAGGTGATGTTTTCTCCTGCTGGGGTTTTCTCAGGCACCTCAGGCAGGCAGAACACGACCCATGAGTGGATCTCTGCAAAGCTGAACTGGCCCACTAGCCTCAGGGTGTTCATGGGCCTGGACACAAAACTCAGTGAGATGCGGCTTTTCTTGATATTCAAAACTGCATCCATAAACAAACCTTAAAACTTTCAGGGAAACGCACGCAGGGCAAAGCAGTGTGGTGGGAAAATGTTTACAGACTTGATTATGCAAATCAATCTAACAACATTGAGCTTTATCCCACATTGCTGCTCGATTCTGACTAGGAGATGAATTTTCTACAATCTTTCTCCATGCCATTGCTTTATTACAATCAAAAATGAAGCTGAAACTCAATACTTGCATTTTCTACAGTTATAATATACTAACAGACCCCCTGCAGCACTGTTACAGCCCCCTGTGTGTCATGGTGCCAGGTGTTCAAATCTAATCTAAGGTGTTGGATTGATTTTCTATGCTACATGGGACTCACCTGCTGTGATCGATACTGTGGGTTCTCTGGTGGAGTGAGAGTGGTTTGATCTGGTACTGACGCACCTGGCAGGTTTTAGGCTGGAGCCGTGGGGTTACATAGGCCTGAAGTGTTCCATACTGACCCTCGATTGACCTCACCTGCAAAGAGCACGAGTGAATATTTCAGTTTTTCCTCAGGTGCTTTGGCGCGTTTCTCAGATCCGAAATGATCTCAAAACGACTTGTTCAACCTCCACATCACGTAGTCATTATCAGTTGTTTATGTCAAGTCGATCAAAATATATGGATTTTACCAGAATAGTTTGAACCCCAAAAGCACCTTAGCATCAGTTCATTGTATAAGTCATTGAATGTAAAATGCTGCAGAGTAGGACAGCTAGCAACCTTTTTTGTAAATGTGTCTTGAATTGAGGAATTGTGTAGATCAGCGGTTCCAAACCTTTTTTGCGCCACGGACCGGTTTAATATCAGACAATATTTTCACGGACCGGCCTTTAAGATGTGGCAGATAAATACTACAAAATAAAATGATACGACCGGCATAAAAACTGGTATTTTCTAAATATAATAATAAACGTGAATCCACTGTGTTGTTGTTTGTTCATTTTGCTCGCTTGGGGGTTTCAGTTTAGCGGTAATGTATTATGTGTTAGCGGCCGGAGCCCCTTTAAGAAGGTAGTGGATGGAAGTAAGACATGTGACCGAGGCATCATGACATGCATCAAGAGTGAGTCATAGACAGATGTGGCGGAGAGAATCCGTTCATTTTCCAAAATAAAACATCATTTAGAATCAGATGATAAATATTTCACTATCCCAATTAACCACTTATTCCAAAGATTCCAAAATAATTTGGGACATTGAGAAAAGTGTAAAATACAATAGGGACAATAACAAATAAACTTATTACATCTTAAACAGTTGATATTTTAAAGATAAGACCTACCCCCTGCCAGAAAACTAGGTAAAAGGCAGTGAATGACTGAAAGTTTTGTGCACAGATGAGTCAAATTTGACATGTTTTGGCTCTAACAGAAGAACTTTTGTAGATTGGAGAACAAGAGAGAAGATGTTAGCAGACCTCCTCACTCCTACAGTCAAACATGGAGGTTTAATGGTTTGGGGCTTTTTGGGAACAGGGAAGGTTGGAGACTTATCCACTGTGAAAGGAATCCTGAGCCTGAGCGAGAGCAAAACTTCACCATCTCCAGGTGATGAAACCCTTCTCATGTAATCCCGTCACGTAATGATGCAATCCATGCGTTATCACTGAAATCCTGCGTTCTGCTGCAAATCCCACTTGTGCCCTGTGGTACCTTGGATACCATTTCTGTCCTTGGTGAGAGGACAAACATTGGGCCGTTTTCAAAAGAAGCTATTTTCTTTTAAAATCACATTGCCTGCTGTGTTGTGAACCTTCACATAATCGTGGAGATACAATTGCGCAGAATCCGCTATTATTGCAGCATGACCAATGTGACATAAAAAAAAAGGATATTTCATCATGCTGGGCAGTTTCGAATAAAGTACACAGCAGTTCCTCAAAGTTGATGAATGCATGCAGGCGATTGCAAGAAAATGTATGTTCAGCAATTATGTCAGGGACGAACTCTATAGGAGGTGCATCATGGGAAAAACACCATGAGCACTTTCCATTAAAGAATGATACATCCTTCTTTTTTTGCATATATAAAGTTATGTTTATCTTTTTATCCATTAAACAAGTGAGTTTACATTTGCAGGTTCGCTTCTTCCTGAAGAACAGATTTATTTTTGACCATTACAATATGCTGAAACTGGAAACATTTGGGATGTCATGATCGTGTCAGGCGGGATTGCCTGGGATGTCATGATCGTGTCAAACTGGTAATGATGGCGAAAATTCCCTTTGAGGGTTAACAGCGAACACTCGTTGTGCACCACTCCACCGCTCCATTAAAACTAAACGAGGGTGCACTGTATCAAAACAATTGCTGACATCTCAGGGTTGCCAGGTAAGGGTTCCAAAATCTTACTCTGCAGAGCTGCCTTTATAAACAATTTACCAACACATTTCGACCAATCAGATTTAAGAATTCTGCAGCACTGTATTCTACATAATGTAATACAATATTTTAATTATTATTAAATATATAGACTTTCAGTGTGTAGTAGAAATTTAGTTGTTGGCTGTTTTTCTCCTGTGCGACACACACGGTCATTTGTTGTTTTGATGTACATTACTTGAGCGTTGTCTGTTTTTTTTATCAAAATTCAAGCAACACTTTTTCGAAAGTGATGATTGTTGTTATTATTTAAATTACCTTTAGTTCCAGCCTGGTGGTGTTCGCCTGGCATCTGTAAGTAGCGAGGAGGAAATTCCCATTTGGCTATAAAAAAAAAAAAAAGTGTGAAAGCAAGATATCACTAGAGTAATTATATAATATACTAATAGTTTCCCTTAAGCAGCATGAATACTGTAAAAGCTGGAAACATGTCAATGTGTTACCTCTGAATCACATTCGCTGAAACTAACCACTGCTGAGTTCTTATCCACATCCAGCAGATCTATTGGTACATCACTCTGTGGAAAAAAAAAAACCCTTTAATATCCCTAGGCTAATATTTCTGAGTATATTTCCAAAATATCTGTGATATAATCCGATTTATTGACTAGATCTCGGAGTCTGCCGTGTGTCTGACCTGTAGCAGTAGGTTATCGATGGCAGTCTGCACCTCCAGAGTGAGGCTGTAGCTGGCATCCTCTTGGCACAGATTGAATCTGTCGTTGATGCTAAAGAACGGCACTGCGGATACAGCTGTAGTGGACTGAGAGCTCTGCTGGTATTTCTCCCGTCCCTGCATCACTTTCACCTGCAGCTGCTCCAGCTCGGCCCTTCATACACACATGACAAGAGCATATATCTGAGCCTCCTCATCCTCACACACTTGCAGGATAAAAGCTCTATAGGTGGAACATAAAACATCAAATTGTATTTTTAAAAGCATAGTTTAGTGCGTCATGCTAAAAGATAGAACAGTCAGCGTTTTTTTCTTTTGAATAGGGTCAATGTCCTGGAGAGATATATATCACCTGATTGCCCCAACATCCCTACTTTAATGAATAGTCTGATTATCTAGCTGTCTAAAGATTCTGTCAGGTAAACATAGCAATTTCCCCACATCTGGAATAAATGTGTAATTACTACAAACCTCTGTTTGTCAAAAAATCTGTTTACCTTATTCACTTATAATAAAATGTAAGGACAAAAGTAGTACAATTCAAAGACTGGCAAATATGTAGTGTTTATTTTCTTCCCGTTTAATATTTTAAGCTGTTCTGCTTCAAATGATTTTGCGAATGTTTTCTTGAGACGTCACGTGACTACACGGGCAAAGCATGACCACGTTTTCTTCCCTTTGAAGAGCATTTTCCTTTCAAAAAAAGGACAAATCAGGAAGCTTTCAAACTGATAATACCTTTCACTGAACATTTCATAAACATCTAAAAAATTATTTTGTTTTAGAAACGTTTATTAAAGTTATATTGGTTCATATACAGTTATATAGATTTGTGACATAATTCATGACAAAATAATTACACCTGCACATGCTACAGAACAGGGCTGTGAAATATGATGATATGATAAAATTGTATAAATATAATAAAACCAATAGAGTATTCCTTAAACCTGGGGAAGTGTTTATTAGGTTGTCAGCTAACTAATATTTATCGATTGCAAGTAAAGTAAAGGAATATACACATCAAAATTAACTCTTGAATGATAATGCAAATTAAAGATTGGTTATGCTGAGTCCTATATGGTTCTACAGCATAATAGGAGAGTAAAGAGATTATGCTGAAAAAAACTCTTTCTTTCGGTAATAAACAGTGTGCTGATGCTGAAGGTATTGTTTATGCCAAGTACCTAAGAGTGGCCACCCTGGCCTGGGTCTCCCGGCTCATCTTCACCTCGTCCCCTGGTCCTGCCTCCATCTGCTGAGGCTCAGTGGTGAGACCCGATACCCAACCTATACACGCAATATGTCAGGAAGAAGGTGTAAGCTGTTGGGCAGTCTTTCACTTGTAACACTGTATCAGACAACTGTGTCGTTACCAATTAGGACGTCATGATTGGGTCCCGTTTGCTTATGTCGAAGAAACGGGTTCTTCCTTAAAAAAAGCCCTCAACGCTCCGTTCCACAACACACATCATCGCTGTGTTGAGGTGTTTCTTAGAATTTTTGATTTTGATTCTTATAATCGCATGAGCAGATGGGACACGATCATTGCTGATTTTCCCAGTCTCTCTCGGATAGCATGTAGACCAAAAAAACGTATAGGGAATTGTTTTAATAAAGTTTTAGGTTAAAATAATGAATTGTATTAATACAAATATTATTATTAATTATAAAATGAAGTAAAATGTTAATTCAGTACAGTACAGAAAGTAAAGACTACGGTGACGTGTATCTTTTTTAATAAACGGGGGATTACTGTATATATAACATATACTATACTTTTATTTTTATACACTCATAATAACAACAAAATTCTGTGCTTTTGTAAAATAAAGAAAACAGACAGGGGGCGCTCTCGGCCGTCTCTGTCATCTCTCCTCACAGACAGAAACTAAACAACCTGAATCTCAGTGAATACTCGCCTCACAGACATAATACATACATGAATAGAAAGCTTGAAATGTCTACTTTTAAACTAAAACCTGATAACAATAATCTCTGATCATTTCATCCGTATGAACGTTTGAAGATAGTTTCTCCGGTATCACCTCATTAACCGTCCATGTGGAAACATAGCAAAAGTGCCGTTTGGTGTCCTGATAATTTACGTTATCTAAAAACAACATAATTACTTTCAAACATTTACAAAAATATTTTGTCTTCATGTTGCGTTTGGTTTCACAATAATAAACAAATAATAATAATAAACATTAATTTGCATAAAACATCAATATTTATCCATGCCCATGTTGATTATTAAAAACTTAAAATGTATTTATTTAAGGTACATTAAGAACAGATAAAAAATTGCCTAATCAATACGACATGAGGCCAGTTACCAGTGTGACACTAAAACAGGTAGTAGTAATGGCTACTTTTTACTTAAGTGCATGTCAGAGCCCAAACTTCTTTACTTCAACTTGAGTAAAAAAGTGTAGCCAGAACTTCAACTTTTACCAGAGTACTTTGAGATTAAAACAAAACAATTTCTAACATTGCCAGAACTAATCCTAACTCACAATTGATATCCATTGGGATGTGCTGGAGAACGTTGTGTGACACAAAATCCCAGAAATACAGAAAGCTGAAAATACAAGTTGGAACTCACCTGTATATGTTGTTGTAACAACCTCATCATATGACTCCTTTCCTACACACCCTCCCTGAATCGATGTAACACTTTCTGTCAAAACCTTAAAGTAAACACAAGAAGTGCAATGATGAATAAACACACACACTCAACTGCCACAACAAAATGTAAATCCATACTTGAACTGGTTTCCACCTACGTTTTCAAAACGCAATGTAAGCTCATTGGAGTTGTCCAGTCCGTAGATCTCGACCGTCCCGTCATCCCTCCCAACCAGGATGTCTTTTACTCCGTCACCCAGGATGTCGAATGTATCGATGCACAGCACACCTGGAAATAAAACAAACAAATACTAAAAAAGTCAAACATATAGATGCTTTAAATGCCATTACAGTCATTATTTTAGTTGCTGAACAATGCCCATAGCAACTTACTTTTGCCATATAGTGTACATTCCCAAGTTATTGTACACAGACATTAAATATATCCTCTGTTAATTATTTATCATGAACTCAAACATTTCTGGTCATTTGCTATGCTTTTACAATGGCAGTGGTATAACAATTAATTAAAACAAATAAATTAAATGAAAAAGGTGGAGGTTGGATTGCATCAAGGATCGGCTCTGAGCCCTTTCCTGTTTGCAGTGGTGATGGACAGGTAGACGGACGAAATTACATGAATCTTATTTCTTCGATCCTTTCAATTGTGTCAAGCACTGAATTCGTGAAGACTTCATGCGGCGTTTTGATTGGTTTAAATCAATTGGATCAAATGATAAAATTTGGCTTTGCATATCGTTAAAACAACAATTACGATCGTGTCGCACTTTTATTATCGCAAACCCCTGGTACAACATAGTACAAAGCTGCTCTCAGACATTGATCCTTACCTCCTTTTTTCTTCTCATTGTCCACCTCCCACTTAGGGACAGGAGCTGAACAGGTTAACTGCACCAGCCCCAGTTTGCCATCAGCCGTTCCGTAAAGCACTTCGTCCCCATCCTTACCTAAACACGGGGCATGCGTCAGAAAAAGAAAAAACACCCTACAACCAAAATATTTCCGTATAGTTTCATAAAGTTCTCACCTCCATCTCTGTTGTGAAGCTCCAGAACAGACGGCGGGCCGGAAATCCCAAAGTCATACAGCAGCTCTGAACCCTTACAGAAAGGACAATACATAGTGAATGTGAGCCAAATAAAGTAAATCAATAACCAGATTTTTATGTAAGGAATACGACATGAGAGGGGGTCTGGCTAAAGGCAAATAGTCACATGCTTACATTCATATAAATTACCTGAAGTATGCGTAGGACTCTGTCCTGACAAGCCAGAACAGGTACTGTACGTCCCAGAGTCTCAACCGGTAAACACACCATGTCGTTAATCTTGTCCCCTGACAGGAAATAGTCCTGGTCTTTGCAGTCACAGTAATGGTTGTAAATGTAACTGGCGCAAACAAAAAGGTCCGCCCCGGAAACACGCCTGCCAACAACATTCAAATCATAAACATTAGTGTTTGACATGAGTGTGTGAATAATATGATTAGGGCTGAAACGGTTTCTTGAGTAACTCGAGTAATTCGGATACAAAAAATGCAGATACAAAATAATTCGCCCCGATGTTTCATTTAGTCTATTTAACACTGTTTCTCCACGGACCATTATTACTGATGCACCACTCGCCAAGCTGTGGGGTCTTATTTATAAACGTGGCATACACACAAAACGGGGCCAGAAACGTGCATACGCCACTTTACACGTAAAGGTTGTAGCGCGCAATTCCCCTTCTACAGGGGGAGTTTACTTACAGGTGCACACATTTTTCCGTCAAGTTTTTTTTTTATTTTTAATTTTATTTATTTATTTTTTATAAATCACAACCTTGGCGTGGAAAGTGGCATACGCACGTTTTCAGCCTGGTTTGTGTCTTTTGTAAACGTGAGCCCTGGACAGGTAACACAGAAGACGGTGCAGAATGGAGGAATGGAGAGAAAACATTTAGTTATATAAATGATATTTTTATTATTATATGATTGTTTTATTTATTATATTTGTATTTTCAATTTGATATAATATGGAGTTAAATGCATTAAATGGGTATAGTTTTCACAGATTGCAATTTCAGCAATACATTTTTTTTATTTATTATTATTATTATTATTATTATTACATTTCTCTAAAAAGAAAACTAATTAATTTTAAGAGACCCGTCTTTTATTCTCTTAAATATTTAGTTTGGCTTTTTAATGAAAAAATAGTACTTCTTATCCGATTACTCGATTATTCGAAGAACTAATCTGTAGAATACGATATAAAAAAACAACTCACATGGCGTTAATGCTTTCTGTCAAATTGGCCTCGAAAGAAAGGAACTGTTTGCCCTTTTTGGTGTAACCCTTAACCTCAGAGCCCGAGCACACAAAGACCTTCTCTTGTGGTGTCCCTAGTGCACCTCCCAGCTCCAGCCTGGAGATCTTGTGCCCAGGGAGACTTCTGAACACAGGCTTGGTAAGAAAAGAAAAATTTGATCAATCATGAGAAATTAAAGCGCATCCCAATGATAGGACGCCACCAGACATGAAATTTCCTCGCTACTAAATATTCCACAGTCAACTGTTAGTGATTTTATAACAAAGTGGAAGCCATTGGAAACGACAGCCACACGTGTTGACCACATAAAATCACAGCACAGGTCATTGGATGGACAGAGGACGCCAACTTTCTGCAGAGTCGATAGCTACAGACCTCCAAACTTCATGTGGCCTTCAGATTAGCTGAAGAACAGTGCATAGAGAGCTTTAGGAATGAGTTTCCAGCTGCATCCGAGCCTTACATCACCAAGTGCAATGCGTAGCATCGGATGCAGTGGTGTAAAGCACGCTGCCACTGGACTCTAGAGCAGTGGAGACGTGTTCTCTGGAGTGACGGTTCATGCTTCACTGTCAGGCAATCTGTCTATATACTGTATATATATAAAGGGTATTCATTTAAGAAAACCTTTTTGGAAAACTGGCTTCTAGTCTCTAATGACTGTTGGTATTTGGATGTGGGTGGAGTTTTGTGAATATGAATGGGGTCATTCGAATGTCAAAACCCGGATAAGTCTTAAATAAGAAGCTAATCTTATCTTGTTTTCACTTTCTGGGTTGATCTGCATTTTACAAAATCTCAACTCCTGGCTAAGATTCATGCAGAAGAAAACCATGGCTTACAGAAAAATATATAGAACATTATACAGCATTTCATTTATTTCTACTAAAATGTATGTAGGTGATTTACTCAGCTATGACACAAATTAGGTCAGATGTTTGCATTAATGCTTTTAGACACTTAAATAAATGCAAGCGTACATGCTGCATCTGAGAGTCAATACATCGCTTCCTGTTTACATATTGTGTTATAAAAGTGTGCAACAGTTACTTCAATACTCACAACTGCCTCTCCCTTTTTCATCCCGAAACAGTTGACCACACCCTCATGATCGGCAACAGCAACCTACAGAAATGAAATGACAGCAATCGCGGTCGATTTAGGAGTTTGAGATGAGTCAGTGTGGTGAGTGACACCAGCTTTTCTCTGGATGGGTGTGTAGTTGTAGCATGTAAATAAAGCTTGGTTTATGCTGCCATGTACAGAGTCTGCCACAGCTTATAGAACCAGATCAGATTCAGCTCCTCAATGTGCATGAAATGTGGGATTACAAAAGACTAAATGAACAGCAGATTTCGCTAATCACACATTTTTTAAAAGAAAATCACCTTCTGCATTGCTTTTCGGCCCACTGCAGGCAAAAGTTTCATTGTTTTTGGGGAAGTCACTCCAACCTTCGAAAAGAAAAAGAGCAGAATAAGTTTGGCAGAAACAACCAGTGATCTTTTTCTTTCTTTCGATTTTTGACAAATCTATCTATCTATCTATCTATCTATCTATCTATCTATCTATCTATCTATCTATCTATCTGTATGTGTATACATATATATATATATATTCAACTTATTTGCTTAATTTATTATTAATTAATTTATTACTATTATTATTTTTATGATGTAATTGTGGGGTTGCCAAATCATGACATTTCAGGGTAAATTGGGTAAAGTTAGGGCAAAACACATGCATTTCTGTACCAAGGTCTCATACTAACCAACTAACCAAGCAAAAAATGTATAATAATATTAGAAATGTATCTGTATGAGAAACACCCACCTGCAGGTAATCAACATGTTTTAAATGAAGCTCCATCTTCTGAGTTTGGAGAAGCTCACAGCAGACTGATGTTATATTATATTAGTCACACACTTATTTCAAGATGTTACATAGAAGTAGAACTGGTAAATATATAATAAACAGGAATGTTTCTATGTCTATTTATTGGATTTAAAAGACAGCCAGTCAGATCATCTTCACCAGGGAGAAGATTAGCATCAACTCCAGGATTAACGCTACTCACATCCCGGATCACGACACTGCTAGTTTAGCTAAAATCCCTCCATTTAAGGCCTCTAAAAACTTCAGAGTGCACTTGTATATTCGTATAACAAACTCCAAAATTCGTTACAGCGACTTTAAGCTTCATAACCAGAGCAGTGCAGTGGCTTTTCCCAGCGACCAAACGCTTCACTTAATGCTGCTCCGCCATATTGGATCGTCTCTGCCTGGACTCATCCCCGGTTGCCAGGGAAACAAGGCTCTCTTCCAAAACGGCTCATGAGTTAGTAAACAAGTGCGCTAGAGAGTCGGTTCATTAACGGCGTCTGGAACCCTACATAGTGCACTATTTTTATAAGAGGAGGGCATTTGGTATTTAACCTCAAACGGGATATTTGGTAGGATTATTCATAAAGGTTCAAAGTTTAAATAAAATGAGTAAATTATTATTATTATTATTATTATTATTATTATTATTATTATTATTATTATTATTATTGTTGTTATTACCATCAGCATTATCACTGTCAATATTATGATGCTGCTGAAAACGATTATTATTATTATTATTATTATTATTATTATTATTATTATTATTATTATTATTATTACTATTGTTATTACCATCAGCATTATCACTGTCAATAATTTGTATTATTGTTTATTTTATTATTATTAATAATAATAACAACAACACTATTATTATGATGGTTATTATTATTATTATTATTATTATTATTATTATTATTATTATTATTATTATTATATTGTTATTACCATCAGCATTATCACTGTCAATAATTTGTATTATTGTTTATTTTATTATTATTTATAATAATAACAACAACACTATTATTATGATGGTTATTATTATTATTATTATTATTATTATTATTATTATTATTATTATTATTATTATTGTCATGACCATTATTAATATCAGTATTATGATGATGATGATGATGATGATGATGACAACGATGACAATGATGATGATGATGAGGTTGATGATGATTATTATCACTATTAATATTATTATAATGTTGTTGTTGTTGATGTTGATAAAAATAATGATTGTCATGATTATGGACAATATCAGTATTTTGATGATGCTTATTATTTATAGAATTCTTTATATGTAGGTTATTTTCTCATGAAATTGATATAAAATGTTATATAAAATAAATACTAATACATTTAATTAATATTTGTATAATATTTTTATTAATATTATTATTATAATTATTAATAATAATAATATTTTTTTAAGTAGTAGTAGTAGTGTTTTAATTGTTCTTTTGTGTAATTGTATATATATATATATATATATATGCATGTATATAAATATATATAAATATGTACTATTAATGGTTCATTTGAGGCGGTTAAAAGGGCTGTATCTATTTTTAAACCGTTAATGCACAATGCTGGACTGTAAAACCTTCATCTTGTCTTGATGATGCCGAAAACGTTCAGTCAGTCCTGATCATCAGATGAAAACAGATGGACCTTCTGATTGATGTCCACAGCCCTGGAGCTGAGCGAAAGCCTGTTTTGTAATTTATTTATCTCTCTGCAAGTTGAAACCTGATCTACTTGTAATGAATGTGTGTTTGCGAGTGTGTGTTTTATATATATGTGTGTGTGTGTGTGTGTGTGTGTGTGTGTGTGTGTGTGTGTGTGAGTGTGTGTTTTCACTTGCTGACAAATCAGGGAGAGTGACTGTTTTCCATCCATGGCGGGAGGAAACAGCAGAGGGAGCTTTTGGAAAAGAAACACAAGTCTCACTCTGTGAGCAGCACGGCAGATGCCAGACGTGTCTACTGAAGGATACAAAGTCAGAAAAATAATGTCAAGGAGAAATTCATGCTAGTTGGACTGACAGAGTCCCAAATCTAAGGACCTGGAATGTCCCAGCACCAAGGACGTCAAACAGTTTATACCTAACTGCGTCTCACAGGAAACCCATGAAGGACAACAGCTGCTGCGTTCAGATCCGTGTATACTGATGCCTGCTCCGAGACGGTTCCTGGTTGCCTCCACCTCTATGCCACTTGCTGTGGGATGGGGCTGGAACGTGTGCGTGTATCTCGGACTTCTTACCCTCCTTCTGCTTCTGATAGGACTAGTGCTGTGGATGGTGCTGAAGCAGCTGAGGAACTCTGTGGGAAACACAGCCATGCAGTCTGGACGCTCGTTCAGGGAGCCTCACTACGGAAACTGCAGGAGCATCAGGTTCTGATGCCATGAAATAAAAACGGTGTGGAAAACTGTCCGTGTTTATATTTGCAAGGAAACAAAGTTCTGGGGAAGATTATTCCGGACTTCAGGGTTTTCCGTGGAATGACTCAGTGGACTGGGATTTTTCTGAACTTCAGCAAGAAGACAAGACTATTACATTTGTCAGAATAATGTTGTGTTGATTGAAAAAGCAAGTTTTTTTTTCCTCTTTACAAATAGATTTATGTGTTCGTGTATTTTTTACTTTTATAGATTGGACTTAGATTTATAAAGATGAAATCTTATACTTCTTTGCATTCGTTGATTAGATTTATTAGACTGCTGTCATTTCATTTTTTCCGCATTACTTGTACTATTATTGGTTTTAAATCATACTTCAACAGGACTTTCATTTAATGTCTTTATGCAGCCTGATGTGAAATTCTGTATTTATATTATACATGTGGCTCTTACAAGCTGAATGATCAAGTAGTCTTTCATCATGTGTCTGCACTAGTCCAGATCTGACATGCCTAATTAAGTCAAAGGCACCAGAACGTCATCCCTGCCAAAGGCAGATGCTTCTGGAAGACGAATCAGTGAATGTTCAATATTCACTTCTCTATTCTTCACTCGCTCAGCTGTTTAACTTATAACCTTAATCTTTTTAAATGCCATAAACATCCTGTTATGTTTTCCAATAAGGTCTATCATGTGCTAAACTGCTTTGACTCTTGTTTCCACCTCATTCTAATTCCACGTTATGCGCCACAGGAAAAACTGCAGGTCACCCAACAAACAAAAAAATCAATCATAATGAGTATCATTCATTATTCATCCAAATATATTTCCGAAAGGACCTGCGCTTCTGACTTCTGATGAATTATGGAGGTCTGGTGTATATACGCCTGCAGGTGTGGCTCTGTGGCAGTGCGAGTCTGTGTAGATTACGATCGTGCACTGAGATATGGTCTAGATAAATCCAAAGCTCAGTTTATCCCAGCAAGGGAGACTGCTGAACCAAAAACTGATGTAAAATGGCATTTATTAAATGTGGTTTTAATAATTGCAATCCTTAAGCTCTATATTCTGAGGATGTTTATTAAACAATCTTCACTAAAACAAATGCACAGCAAAAACACACACAGAGCCTTTAGAAGAATACCATAGAATTAAATATAGGCATTAAATAATACACCTATGAAGACTAATGAGAGGAACAAACTCAAAAAATTTAATTGTTAGCATTTTAATTGCCACAAATTACAACATTCTTTATTTCAGATTTCTGTTAATTCTATTTTTCTGGGCCAGAAATCGTCTGCCTCCTACAAGCCCAACTATGTTTCTTTTGTTTCTTTGTCTCTTTTTGTTGTGCAATTTTTCTGCTGTCACTTGTGGATGCTTTCTTATGTAAATCCTACAGCCCACTATGTGATCTGAATACAACACAATGCATTTAAATTAGTTTTATATTGTGTTCTATTATTTCATATTAAAAAAAAGCTATTGTACTGGATTGGTGCAGTCAGCAGGGGGCGCCAATACTTTCTGCCACTTTCTTCAACGTTTCGTTATGCTTTGTAATGTTTTTATATACAGTACATTCGATGAATGGTTTGATTTTTTTTTTTTTATTAAATAGGAACTAAATACAGGCGAGAATTAAAAACTGTAAGAGAGGACGAGAAGAAACTTCAGACCACATCTGGTATTGGGTTGACTGGAGGAACAGTCCTGGCTAATGGTTTAATGCATTGTTGCTTTTAAATATCATTATTGTCAGTTTCAGCTGTCATGCAAATAAATAGAGAGCGGTCGCTTGGGGCTTGTTAGTGTGAATGTAGAATGAAAGATAGTTTCAGTCAAAGGGTGGAGTCAGTCTGTGGAAAGAAGCGGCCTATTTAATGGTACATTTTATCAACAGAAATTCGAGTCAAATCAAATCAAGGCTTTATTGTCATTTCAAGCATATACAGTGCAGTACACAGTGAAGCGAAACAACGTTCCCCCAGGACAAAGGTGCAACATTAGACAACATCAAGTCACAAAAATGAACACAGAACTGCACAAAACTCAAAACTAACAACATATAGTGCTCATTTAGTGCAAAGAAAAAAGAACAACATAATACAAGGAGACAGTAATACACAGAGACTGTACTATACAAACTGTTAGTAGACACGGTGACACTGTAGCACTGACCAGTATGGTTCAGATGGTTTGTGCAAACAGATTGTACATATATAAATAAATACTGTACATTTAAACATGGAGTTCCAGCAGTGTGTGTGTGAGTTTCTAGTGTGTGGGTATGTGAGGACCTGAATGTTTTGGTACCTTTTTTCCATATGGCAGAAAAATGAAGTCCATATTTAAAGTGTCACATTGTCTCTAAAGTGTTTATGTGATGTATTAAAGTGTCACTTAGGTTTGCCAGTCCAGTGTTAAAGTGACAATTGTGGAAAAGATCACAGGCACCAGGTGTTTTCCTGCTTTATTTTTCTTAGGCGTGCAAAAGGTGAGATTCTTACATCTAGTCTTAATATATGCGTTTTAATATTAAGGCCAATTATTCATTTAATTAAGTTCATTTCTATTCAAAACTGGAGTAAATACCCCAGCAAGACACCTGGACACAGAGTCCTGTATGAGCAAAGCCTGTGCTATACTTTCCATTCAGGGTTTCATAAAAGATCATCGAGCTCTGAAAGAACGGACTCAGGAATAAACGTCTCACTGCTGATGACATGCAGGAAAAAAAATCTACAGTGAGTCATACAGTTATTCAGCCTCCTGGGCTTTCTTCCTCACACAAAACACTAATTACAGCATGTGCTCGTCTTCCCCACATCAATACTGTGCCTTATTTGCCTGTCAGTTAAAAATGTAGGTTATCTACAGTACAGCCTCTGCATTCCTGGGCATTTTTAACCACTTAGCTCAGTGTAGGATTTTTATTTAATAAAAAGTCAGCAATATTTAGCAATAATTCCTTTATTAATCTCCATGTTTTCTTTTAAAATGTGCATGTTCGCAATAAACAGTATATTCACATGCACTGTTATCTCGAATCCCTTTTTCGGATGAAGTTCATAAGGATTCCTGAACTTAAATCTTAATGAAGAGAGATGAGTGAAGTTTTTTATTTTTTTAATTTAAGACACAGCATTTATTGGGTAATCTAGGTCAGGGTTATGTCTTTAATTGCACACGTATTTGAACGTATTTCAGGTATTTTGGCTCATTGTTTACGCGCAAGTGTTGTGCTTAGACAGTTTATATACAGATAAACTCAAACGACAAGATGCAACTTTGTGATGTGCAAAACTGCTTAGGCACATGGTAGATTATTCTTGACAATAAATCTTTGAATCCTCCCTTTCTAAGGATTTCTGAAATTACAGGGTGCTGGCACTTCCTTTGTCTGCTGTCAAAATCGAGACACTGGTGGCTGATGAGATTTAATAATGCTGCTGAAGTTCAGCAAAAATGTTATAAGACGACTGTGAATCCGACACAACGCCACACTGGGATGTGCTTTTAAAAGCTAAGCTAGCAATGTTGCGCTAAAAATCCCGTCAATGCGTTAGCTAACCAACATATCAAAACGATTTTATTAACCAGACCAAGTATTTATTTAATTACATTTTTATTACATTTTATTTACTACTTTTAATAATGCAGGATGTCACAAAGCAGCTATAATGTAAATGATTAGATTACGAATATAGATTTTAAGTTAATAAAGTAGTCCCTGTGAGTTGGTGCTTATGATTCCCCCCCCCCCCATAGGTTTCCCTATTAGACCGTACACACAATTCTTTTTATAGAAATTATTTTATATACAATAAAACTAAATTAAAATAGCTCTTCACCGGACATATTTCAAACGTGATAAAGCATTTAATCTTAACTAATGTCCCTGAGAAAACTGAGTTTGTTCACTACATCCAATCACTCTAAATTCAGAATCCTTTTATTTGCTAATGCTTTACATGTAATAAAAAAGAATACAAGGAAATGTAGTGTATTTTTCTTCTTCTTTGTTTAAATCACCTGTTTTCTACATATCCATATACTGAACACCTTTGGGATGAATGTGAACGCTGACTGCACCCCAGGCTTCCTCACCTCACCTGCATCAGTAGCTGACTTTATTAACACCAATGTAGCTGAATGATCACAAATCTCCACAATCCACACTCCAAAATCCAGTGGAACATCTTCCCAGGAGAGTGGAGGATATTATAACAGCAAATAAGGACTTAATGTGCAGTGGTATGTTCAAAAATTCTATAGTGTCCACAAACTCACATACATAGTGTATGTAGGCAACTTTTTGTTTTCTGCATCATTTTTCTGTTCCTTTTATAGTTTTTACTTCGAAAGTGAATTATTGGTGTTTGAATGACGATGCAGCATTGATTCATTGTCTTTTTTTCTCGTTTTTGGAACTGGGAAAAAAAAAAAAAACAAGCACATATGAACAATGTTTAAAAAGATCTCAAAATCCCGTTACTTTTACTCTAATAAGCAAAATGTCAGAGCATCAATTTATTATTTTTATGACACCGTTATAACACGAAACACAATTCTTCATTATTACTCCATTATTATAATGTAGGCTCCAAATCCAGCACGAACCTGAACTGTATCAAAGTAATTAATGATGATGAGTGCAAATAGGATGCACAACAGAGGAAGATTGCATTTCAGAGTAATTATAATCACCTTGTGAAGTTGATCAAATGACAAACCCGCATAAGGAAACTGTCTCCGTTATTCAACGAGGTGGAAAATCATATCTTCATAGACAAGATGCAATTGAATCCGCTTCACATGCGTGTTATAATGTATCCTGTGTGTCTGATTGGACAGACTGGCGCTGGGTGGACCCGCTGCAGATCTGGGTCGAACGGAGCTCACAGGTAACCTGATCACACTCTTCTCACATCTCTCTCCCGTTCTGCCAGTAGTGCTCCAGGTAATTAGGGCTTTGTGTTTTTGCACACTGCTCATTAGAATGATGTGTGATGTACGTAACACAGAATCGCTCCTCTCATCACACACACACTGCTGAATGAATCAAGGCTGCAGGATTCACCAGCTTTTCACTTTTTTTCACTTTATGAGCATCTTATGAATACACAAAGAAAAAAAATCTGGAAAATCAGAACTATTGGGTGAATGATATTGTTGCTGTATTTTTTTTTCTTATTGTACTTTTTATAAAAATTATATATTTATTATTGTGTATTATTATTTCCATTATTATTGATTGTATTAATCACATATTACATACATATTATCACTTTATTACTTTGTAATCATTTATTATTTACTTTTCATGAATTTGCTGCATATTTTTCGAAAAAAAAAAAGTGCATTTGTACTGTTATGTGTAAAGAAGTTATATGATGATGATGATGATGATGATGATGATGATGATTGCAATAAAAAATTATTTTGTTTATTTTCAAATTTTGTACTCATATAACATCTTTAAATGCATCAAAATAATAAACATATTGAAAAATAATGAAAATAAAAGTGATTTCTTTGTTATGTTGTTTGGAAAAAAATATATTTGAAAATGAAATGACTTCATGCGCTATTTATGTCAATATATTAGCAAAGTAAAATTGCAGTGTAAAGCTGAATGAATAAATGAATGAATAAATAAATGAATGAATGAAAACCGAAACTGCTTCTGTCTCTGGGTTGAGATATTCGAGTCTGACGTCAGTAGGGGATGTGGTCTGGGGTGCAATGAAAACTAGTCTAGCATTTAGAGCTCTGAGCTCAGGCACAGGTGAGAGTGGAGAGCAATAGGTAAGTTTGGTCTGCTTCTCTAGTAGGTGAATAAAATCATAAAGGAAGTTTTTAAGGTGTATAAAGGAATAAACAACAGAGCTTGAATAGTTCAGTATTTAAATGAACCATTGAATTTAAGTATCTATGTATATTTGTATGTATGTTAATATGTGAGTATGTACTTATTGATTGATTTATTGATTTATTTATTGACTTATTTAGTTTTTAGATTTTACACCTCGGACATCATTGAATCTTCAAACATGGTAAGACGAAACAAAAACAAATGATTCCCTGTAAAAAAAACAATTGAAGGGAACACAAATAAAACCTATAAAACTTCCCAATCCCGTGTTTTAGTATCCGATATTATCTATGCACGGTTGAGATCTTTCCTACTCATAACCTTCTCGAATATATACATCTTTGACAGTGTTTTGAATATCTTCCAATAATAACCGCTAAATATTTATAGCGGTTTTGAAATAAAAAAGTTGTGTAAAAGCAGCAATAAATAAATAAATAAATAAATAAATAAATAAATAAAAAAAAGGGGGGGGGGCGATATTATTAGCTTAACTTTGATCTTTAGATTAAATATTGATAAATATTTCAAACAGGGATCCAAAAAAACTATAAATAGAAAATAATAAAATGTAATTAAATTTGATGAATAGATTAAATGCAAATGTGTATTTCAATGTAATCCTGGCGCTAAATTCTGAAGAGCTAATGAGTTCTTCAAATATTATTTTGATGATTAAAGCTTTTAACTTCTCAATAAAACTTAATAAAAAGCTTGAGGTTTCCCCAAGCAAGAAAAGTAAAGTGGTTAAGATTAAAGATCGTAGTATCACCTTGCCTGACTTTGTCAATCTTGAGCTAATCTTTTTGAACTCATTCCCAAGCTTGTTTTCATCTATCATAGTTTTAGGATTAGGATTGAGTTCTATCAGGATTACAAACGGTAGCCGTAGTAACCTCCAAACATTCATTTAACTCTGTAGTTACTTGTAGCATCCAAACAGGAACTGAATAAATAAAGACTTCAGATGTTACAGGGCACACAGGGTTTAAAGAAGTTTGAAATGATCCGAGGTTCTTAGCTGGGATCTGTGTAATAGATCTCTGGATGGCTGGATTACAGTAGATCGGACACCTTTAATTTACAAAATTGTCACGTCATGTTGAAATCAGCGGTGTGTGACATTGCCTTGAGCCACCACTTTAGATTTAATACCAATATAAATGCACAGTAATCGCCCATTTGGTGATGTTCTCAAAAACCGCTCGCGGTAAACCAAAAACCGCGAAAAAAGAAAAACCGCGATAAACAGACGCCACCCTAAAAATGCTCTTTCATGTTTACAGTACTGTACTGTATTAACATTTTACTTCATTTAATTAATAATGATATTTTAATTAATACATTTAATTATTTCAACATAAAAACAATTCCCTATAAGTGTTTCGGTCTATCGTGTTATCCGCGAGAAACCGGGAAAAATCAGCCAAACAAATTAGTTATGTTACAAATGCGATTCCTCCATAAACCGGGGGTGCGAGATTCCAACCGAGGGAAAGCGGGGGATTACTGTATTATTGTATGGTATGGTATTGGTATTATGTATTATTATAGTAATGTCATTTTTATCCTTTTTATTTGTTGTTGTCGCTTTTATATTGTTGTTAAAAATGTCAATGGTAAAATTAAGGTATCCTTAACCAAGATTATTTAGAATTAACTTCAAATCTGCAAATAAAATCAAGTTGACACAATGTAAATGTCCATTTATTTATTTTTCGGGTTTAGTCTATATTTTTTATATTCATGACTAAAACTATATATACACAACATTAACATATATTAAATTTAAATATGTCTCTAGACAACCAGTCATATTATTATAATTATAACCTATTATTATTATTATTATTATTATTATTATTATTATCATTATTTTATCTATTTAACTAATTATGGCATATACATAAATTCATTTTATCCATACAATCTACTTTAATTATAGTTAATTATTCTGAAATGTAAATAATTTTACATTTTTATAAATAATTAACAAATCTTTTTAAACTTGAACAAGACTTAGAGTTTGATGTAACCTCCTACAACTAGAAAGATAGATTAAGGATCGTGCAATATGTATAAGTGGGTTTATAGATGTATTGATACGATCTAAATATGATTTCAATCAATATCAAAGAACACTAATTGTATTATAATCCCAGTTGTGCTGTTCAGGACTTACAGAAAAGAGCTTAAACTGAATTTTGGTGAGAATCTCATGTGTTGAGATGTGTGCTTTATATTTTAATGCTAGTAACTGTTGTCCATCAAAGATTATCTCAGGATGATCCTCAAAACGTTGACATTATAATTAGTAAGAAGAGTCATAAATATCCACTAAGCTGTAAGTAATGGAGACTACTAGGACTTACATCCTGAAACCTGAGCTGACAATGTAAAAATTATATCTAAAAAGATTTCTGCAAGACTGAAAGTGTTTGGGAATTAGAAAATGGCTGCCCAGTTAAAGCGTAGAGTTTCTGTGTTGTTCGAAATAATTTAACAAGATGAATAAATTCATATGGAAATGTAAGCTCAGCGGTAGATCAGTGGTTAAGGCATTAGACTTGTGATCAAGAGGTTGTACGTTTCTGTCCCAAGCACCACCAAGCGGCCACTGTCTCAGGACTGCTTCAAATTCTTATTTAGTGTGTCTTCCAAATTCACAACAGTAACAGTGATAGGACTATATTGAATATACATTTGGTGTTACTCAGATGAGGTTGGGTTTCCTTTTTTGAGTGTGGTTCCTCTAAAGGTTTCCCCCTCATACAGTTACAGTGAGTTTTTCCTGCCACTGTCACTGCTGGTTCACACATCAGGGATAAACTCATAGAGACTAAATTAGTAGTTGCCATCTTTCTCCATTTCATTCTGTAAAGCTGCTGTGAACAAGGTCCATTGTTAAAATACATATTATACAAATACTGTTGGATTGAAATTAAATAGTGTAAATGCAAATGTAATGTGAATGTAATATAGATTCAAGAAATTATCAGTGTTCCAGTGATTTGCTGATCAGGGCTGTGATTTGTCCTTCAGGCTTACAGGGGCAGTGTGAAAGCCTTCGTGCATTTCAATGCCAAGCAGGATGCAGATACCTTACGAAAAGCCATGAAAGGAGTCGGTGAGGAAGTTATACTTATATACCCTGGTGGTTAAACCAAGCATATAAGTCTGGCTCTGTAATCACATATACTATTCACACGAAATGTACCATTCAATCTCTCTCTCTCTCTCTCTTTCTCTCTCTCTCTCTCTCTCTCTCTCTCTCTCTCTCTCTCTCTCTCTCTCTCTCTCTCTCTCTATCTATCTATATATCTATCTATCTAAATATATATGCATGAGCAGCAGCTAATTAATTTGAAGCAACTCGAGGCTGCATGTCTTTAAGGGTAAAAAGTTCAGACAGTAACTAATGATCTCATTGTTCCTACTTCACCCAAAATCAGCCATTTATATCTGTTAGAGTTTGGTAATTATCAGGCTCACTGAGTGTGTGAGTTACTATTTGCATACTAATTACTAACTTCCCAGTCATGAAACTTTCATTCTTTTTTTTAATGAAAGAATTATACTTCTTTTCTCAGCTTCTCCCATTAGGGGGCGCCACAGCAGATCATCCATCTCCATACACGCTGTCCTCTACATCTGCCTCTTTCACCCCAACTACCTGCATGTCTTCCTTCACCACATCCATAAACCTCCTCCTTGGTCTTCCTTTTTTCCTCCTTTTTAGTGGCTCCATCCTCTGCATTCTCCTACTGATATACCCCATGTCCCTCCTCTGCACATGTCCAAACCATCTCAATCTCACCTCCCTCACCTTGTCTGAAAAAAATATACTATAGAGTAATATTTTATTTTAATAATATTATACATAGTAAATTTTATAAAGAGGTTATATGAGAAAAAAATTGCTACAAAGGTCCTTATTAGTCCTATTTAAAAAATAACATATGTTGTAATTATTTTTTTGTACTCTTTTTGTACAGTTTAACAGTTTGACACATCAGTTTTTAGTTACATATAACTAAACTGTTGAAGAATAAGGACATGTTTTGAAATTGTGTTATTCTTGTAACTGGTTTCTGTGCAGGCACTGATGAAGACACCATCCTCATGCTCTTAACTGCTCGGAACAATGACCAGAGACAAGAGATCAAGGCGGCCTTTAAAAAAGCACACGGCAAAGTGAGGCGCTGCTCGTGTTGTAAATCTCAGCCATTGCTTTTGGTGCATTTTTGTGTTAAATGCAATTCATATTGGAGTTTTGACTGTAGAACCCAGTACTATATACAGTAGTAGCAACAAGAATAGTGCTAAAGAATTGATTGTTTTTTAGAAACTCAGGCCAGTACACATTAATGAACAATAACTCTACAGAGGACCTCTATTAACAGAGCTGTCAAGATGAGACCTCAACTACTATACCGTCAGTCAGTGGCTTCTTCACAGCACATCTTTCTTTCTGCCCCTTTCTCTGTAGGACCTAGTGAAAGATCTAAAGTCCGAGTTGGGAGGGAAGTTAGAGGATCTGATCATACCTCTGATGTCTGCGCCTTGTGTGTATGATGCAGATCAGCTTCACAAGGCCATCAAGGTCCTGTCAAATCGTTTGTATTGAATAGAAAAATACACTTATTTCAAATACAAGTGAAGAGAAAAAAACACTTACATTAAGACTGAACAAATATACTACATGTTTGCACCAGCATTCGCATTTTTTTCTATTGTATCATAGGAATAATTCACAATGGGGTACACTTTTATAAGAAAATAATCTAGGATTGAGTGAGAAACCTGGGGTCAACAGTGCAAAGTAATGGAGAGTGTGTTAGAGAAGTGAAGAAAAGAGTGCAGGCAGGGTGGAGTGGGTGGAGAAGAGTGATAGCAGGAGTGATTGTGATAGAAGAGTATCTGTGAGAGTGAAAGGGAAAGTTTATAGGACTGTGGTGAGACCTGAGATGTTGTATAGATTAGAGACAGTGGTATTGAGTAAAAGACAGGAGGTGGAGCTGGAGGTAGCAGAGCTGAAGATGTTGAGGTTTTTGTTGGGAGTGATGAAGATAGACAGGATTAGAAATGAGTTTATTAGAGGGACAGCGCATGTAGGACATTTTGGAGACAAGGTGAGGGAGGTGAGATTGAGATGGTTTGGACATGTTCAGAAGAGGGACATGGGGTATATCAGTAGGAGAATGCTGAGGATGGAGCCACCAGAAAGGAGGAAAAGAGGAAGACCAAGGAGGAGGTTTATGGATGTGGTGAGAGAAGACATGCAGGTAGATGGGGCAAAAGAGGCAGATGTAGAGGACAGGGGGGGGTATGGAGACTGATGATCCGCTGTGGCGACCACTAGTAGGAGAAGCCGAAAGAAGAAGAAGAAGAAGAATCTAGGACTGAGTGGAGAAAAGCAAAGAAAAAAATAGATGTTTTCAAATAAGAATTTTTTTAAACTATTTACATTGGGCTAAAATAAAAAAATTGCTCTGTTATCAATCACATTAAGAAAATAAAAGGTTGTAATTGAGAAAGAGTTTGTCCTCTTACCTGAAAACATTCTTACTGACTTGTTACAAAGCACTGAAACTGAAGACGCCTATTTTTGTTGATTATCAGTACGTTCTAATTAGGTTTGCATGATGTGCACCGTTTGGCTTAGAAGCCCCAGTGAAGGAGCAGTTACTACAGAAGCAATTATATATTGGAATACATCTGTTTCTCTCTCTCTCTCTCTCTCTCTCTCTCTCTCTCTCTCTCTCTCTCTCTCTCTCTCTTTTAAATAATATATTGATATATCTATGCAAGCCAAATTGTAAACCCCTATTTATTTTTATTTTCTGCTTTGCTTTTTAAATCACAGTTAATATATTAACTTAAACATGTTTGTGATACACTAGTGTCTTGCTTTAACATTATTAATCTTCCATAACACAGGGAGCAGGTACTAATGATAAAGTTCTGATCGAGATTTTGGCCTCCAGGACTCCCGAGCAGAAAAAGGAGATCAACAAGATATACAAGAAAGGTAATCTTTACCATACCTGATCAGAATCTTATGGTGGATACAGTGTCATGTAAACAAAAAAAAAAAAGACTTTAATCATAATAAAGTTAACAAAAATTTCAGGATATACACTATATTGCCAAAAGTTTGCGAAAACATGACCTTTCCCGCCACATGTGATTCTTCTCCAAACTGTTACCACAAAGCTGTAGGCACTCAATTGTATACGATGTCTTTGGATGCAGTATCATAAAATGTTCCAGCATGGCAATGCCCCTGTGTGCCAAGCCAGCTCCTTGTAGATCTGTTTTACCTGGTTTGGAGAGAAAGATCTTCAATAGTGTGCTACAGAGCTCTGATCCTCAACCCTACTAAACACCTTTTGGGATGAAACACTGACTGCACCCCAGGCCACCTCACCTCACCTACATCAGTGCCTGACTGCGATTGTGGCTGATTAACCTCCAACTCTCCACAACCACACTCCAAAATCTAGTGGAACGTCTTCACAGAAGAATGGAGGAAATTGGAGGATAAGAAAACAAAAAAGTTTTTGTTTTGACTAAGAAATGCAAAATAGAACAACCAAACAAACAAATAAATATAAATGAATAATAATAAATATACATTAATTTTTTTAAAGAAAAAGATTACTACTATTATTATTATTATTATTATTATTATTATAAATTAAATTATAAATAAAAAATTTTTTTATATGATAGTGGATTTTTGCACAATAATAAAAACAGATAGTAATGGTTTAAAATCCCACATCTACATTTTTTTTCTCACATTTTTTTTAATAGTAAGTCATTTGACAGTACATTTTATCCCAAAGGATTTATATTCATACTTACTCATTTCCAAATACCAAAAGCAGAGCCCCTTATTCCTATTATCATCTCTAGGAGTTGTTTGTTATCAGGTTTTTTGGCTCTGGCTTTCTCGTTAGAGCAGGATATCTAGATTTATTCATAAAATATTAAAGCTAGATACTTTTTTTTTACTCCTAAAGTGAAACAAGATTGAATTAAAAAAATTCTTGGACCTTAAATAGACTGTTAATTACACTTATGGTTACCATCTTTGTAAATCTACATGTAATTAGTTTCAGATGCTAATGAAAGTGTCAGATGTCAGAAAGGTCTTGGTAGAACAAGATGGATGGATTTTCAATTAAACTCCAAGATAGATTATATTATGCTATTGTGAGAAAAACGGTGAAACTGTGTTCATTCATAGCCACAAGATGCTTGTGTGTGTGTGTGTGTGTGTGTGTGTCATTTAATCCAGAAACTGGAGAAGGAAAAGCCATCCCTTTCACACAAATGGAAAATATGACAGAGAACTCCTTTTAAAAGCCAAACCCTTTCCGACACGTCCTGTCTGACTCCATTAAGATGTCTGAATTTGTCATTAATGATTTGTTGTTATTGATCTCTCATGTTTCAAAACCTAGAGTATGGAGGCAAGCTGGAGAAGGATATCATGGGAGATACATCTGGACATTATCAGAGGTTGCTGGTTATGCTCGCACAGGTAAATCATGTAATTTTTTGATATTAATGAATAAGCTAAATTAAACACATGAGGTCTTGATTTTAATGCAAATTTTTTTTGAATCCCAACACAGCCAAGGTGCCAAGATTTGGTCTTAACCCTGCATTGATATCTGATTTGCTTTGGACAAAAAGCATCAGCATAATGCAAATACAAAACGGTGCAAGTCATTTAGTGCCTTTGATCCCCAGTGGTGTCCTTGAGGGTGTTGCTTAACCCGTTAAAGTCCACCGATGGAGACTCCTGAAATAACAGACTTAGGTTTCTATTAGTCTAATATGCTTTAAGTTGCATATGTAAATAATAAATTAGGGATTTAGAGAGTTTAACGGGTAGACGTGCGGACTTGGCTGAAAAGCATCAATTACGCACAATGCAAATTGAATGAATCCAGAAGGCGATACAAGTCCGAAAGGTCAAGCTACTGTTAGTTTGTGCACGAAGGTCAAGATAGTCAAGATGAGTGTTGATAAACCGAAACCATAGAAACGGTGAGAGAGAGGTGATAATGCGAGATCGCAACGCTATCTGATTAAAGCCGCCCTAAAGCTGGTGCAAGCATGAGGATTAATTGCACTTGAGAAGTAAACTAGTAACTCAATCCCAGAGGTTGCCAGGTTGAGTAAAGCTCATCAGCTCTGTGTAATGAGGGATTGTGTAGGGTGATATCGGTCTTGCCTTGCAAAGCATCTTGACTATTGTTCTCTTCAGGGAGAAAGGGAGGAGGGAGTGGATGAAAGCCAAGTGGAGAAAGACGCCAAGGTAAACAGATCATGTTTGTGTCTGCTTTTATTCCCGTTTTCTCTCACCTAAATGAAACAATCAAGATATTAAAATAATAATGATGGTTTCTTTGGGTCTTTGTTGATTAGTATGTAATGCAATAGAGGTGTTTTAAGTTGAATTAGAGGTAATGTGATATACAGGTTTACTTTACAAATGTCTACAATTTCAGGAATTGTTTGCTGCCGGTGCAAAGAAAGTCGGCACTGATGAAGAAAAGTTTGTTCAGATACTGGGAAACAGGAGCATCGAGCACCTGAGGCAAGGTAATTGTAGGTGTGTGTGTGTGTAAATACTAAGGAAAACAGTAATGGTGGGCGTTACATGTATAAAGATGATGCCTCATACTCCCCGAATCACTCTTTCACAATTTGAGCACAATCGATCCTGACAATCAATTAATGACAAATGCAGTGTATTCAGTTTACATTATTTTTGGGCGCATAACATTGCTAAAAATAGAACTGACCAACTGAAGCAACCCCAGATCATCACTTTTCTTACCTTGATGCACCCATCACTCTGGAAAAGGGTACACCGGGACTCATCAGACCACATGACCTTTTGCTATTGCTCCAAAATGCAATCTTTATGCTCTCTGGAAAATTTTAACCTTTTTTTGAAACAGTAATAAGTCTCTCACTACTGTAATAAGTGGTTTTCATACGGATATACAGCTGTTTAATCCTAATCTCCTGAGGTGTTTTTACATTGTGCATGTGGGAATGCTCTTATTTTCACTATTATATATAGCAGCGAGTTCACCTGTTGTTTTTTTCAATTTGATTTCACCAAACCTTCCCCGATTATGATCATTTAAGATTTCTTCCGACCACAACTCCTTCCTCAAAGATAATGATTCACAATCCTTCCAGGTTTAAATAATGCATAGTCTCAATTGCATAGTCTCAATTTGCTAAATTAAATCTTGGTGATGAAGCTTTATTTGCGAGGCTGTTAGAAAACGAATCAGCACCTCCTGACCAATCAGAATTAAGAATTCAACAACACTTTGGTACACTATATAGACACCTGAGTTTTTAAGCCATATGTGGTTCTTCCCTAAACTGTTACCATGAAGTTGGGGGCACACAATTGTATTGGACGTCTTTGAATATGGTAGCAGAACATTTTCCCTTCACTTGAACTGGAGACTCAAACCTGTTCCAGCGTTACAACGTTCCTTTGCATAAAACCAGCTCCATGAAAATATCCTTTACATGGTTTGCGATAGAGCACTAATCCTCAACCTCACAGAACATATTTGTGAAATGCTGACTGCAACCTCAGGTCTCCTTACCTCATCTACATCAATACCTGAATTTTCTAACACTCTTATGGTTGAATGAGCACAAATCTCCATAACCACAATCCAAAATCTAGTGGAACATCTTCCCAGAAGAGTGGAGGTTTTTTATTAGTGCATACCAATATTATCAAGAGTCCACAAAATTTTGTCCATATAGTGTATGTGAAAAATGCAATATATTTGAAGCACAACAAAATAATCCTGGTATAATAAACTATATTATATAGTGTTTGGACACTGTTTGGAAAGTAGAAATGCTTCAATTGTGTCTTTCTTCTTTGCCCTAGTGTTTGATGTGTATAAGAAAATAGCTGGATGTGACATTGAAGAGAGTATTTGCGGGGAGTTTACTGGCAACCTTGAGGCATTGCTCGTAGCAGTGGGTAAGAAAGAATAAAAAACAATGTGGAATATGTTAAAAAAACACACATTTGTCTAGACACTCCATAAAAAAAGCAGTCTCACAGGAATTTAAATACATTTATTTTTTCTTCCCAGTGAAATGTGTGAAAAGTATCCCGGGATATTTCGCTTACTCCCTGCGTGACTCTATGAGGGTAGGAATCTTTATCAATTTTACCAGCGTGTTTGTTGTTTTTTTTTAAATATCAATTGATCTGCATTTTATCTGCTGGTCTGCATTCCCCAGCGTGCCGGCACTGATGATGAGACTCTGATCAGGATCATGGTGTCCCGGAGTGAGAAGGACATGCTGGACATCAGAGCCCAGTACAAGAAGATGTATGGAGAATCACTGCACCGTACCATACAGGCAGGTGTAACACATACACACCTCATTACTCTCTATATCTATACACACACTGAAGCAAAGGTCAGTGCATAAAAGCATGGTATTACTTTCTCTTTGCTTTCAAAACACACAGCAGGAGGAAACAGTAAAACATTTTACATTTATGTCTGGATGTTTTTCATTTTCAGGAGGACACGGATGGGGATTATGGGAAGGCCCTGCTCTATCTCTGTGGTGGAGATGATTAATTCTCATTTATTTCTCAATGTATGGTTTGCTTGTATCTGCTCTTTATTCATATTTATCATACATTTGTAGCCGTAGATACATTATTTTGTATGTTTTATATTACTAATAGTATGCATACATATATATATATATATATATATAAAAATAGAAATTGTAAACAAAACTGTTCATAATATATACTTTCATGTTTATCTAATCTTCAGTTGTGTTTCATTTATTCCTGATTCAGAAATCATTTATTGTTCCAGTGCTGTGATGACATATTTATTGATTTTGAAATAAAGTTTTTTTCACTCATTATGCGTTCTATCTATCTATCTATCTATCTATCTATCTATCTATCTATCTATCTATCTATCTATCTATCTATCTATCTATCTATCTATCTATCTATCTATCTATCTAATCCAAAATCATGTAAAGTTTACCTTTAAATATGGCATTAAAGCTTTATTATTAATCAGACCATTAGAGTCCCTGGTGACATTCCTATGTAATAAACATGTAATTTGTGGCTATTATTTATTTAGGCAAAGGAAAAAGATCATTAATTTACAGGAATAAATGTTATTAACACAAAAATAAAAAATTTAGTTAACGAGGAAGAAAATGAATTATGAATGCACGGTGCAAATATGTTGCATTTTCCTTCTTCTACATTTTAAATAAAACATAGAAATCTAGGATCCTTAGGGATTCGGAAAATCCCTATATAGATGTACTTTAGATTGGATGGATGGATGGATGGATGGATGGATGGATAGATAGATAGATAGATAGATAGATAGATAGATAGATAGATAGATAGATAGATACATTAAAATTGTGTTTGTGGTGGGAAAAAATGCACCTTTGCGGTACACAAGATAATGCTTTTGTAATGCCATTTTCCTGTCAGTAGGTGGCAGGTTACAACTTCCAAGGCTACTTCTGGATACAGTGCACATACACACACATGGACAAAACCATCTCTGTTGCACAGAGGATTCACAGAGTAAAGATTTCACTATACTGTATGTGAACTTAAAGTGGAATTATGCCAGATAGATAGATAGATAGATAGATAGATAGATAGATAGATAGATAGATAGATAGATAGATAGATAGATAGATAGATAGATAGATAGATAGATAGAAGATTATGAGACATTCAACCCATTTTATATTTATATGGCTTCTCTTCTATAAGTCAGATGTTTGGAATAGAAATATGTTAGCACATAATAAAAAAACAACATTATTTGCATATTATTATTATTTATGCAGGTGTGTGTACATGATGATGCATGTGTGTGTGTGGGTGTTACATCCTGTATCTTATCACTACACCCTTTCAGTTCATTCCGAGCTCTGAATTCCTTCTTTACAAAGTCAAACGGTTGAAAAAAAAAAAAGGGGGTCACTATCTACCAATCACAAAGCACAGGAGCAAGGTGTGTGATCAGGCCACCTTGGTCTCAATAGAAATAATTCAACAGGTTCCGCCTACCAGGAAGTAGGAATCCCTGAAAGTCGGATCAGGATTGTGTGTACGTGTGTATGGGGGGAGGGGGGGCAGCTTTGGACCTCCACACTAATTAAACCAGAAAGTACGGCAGTGAAACAGAAAGAATCGCACTGATATGAGAAAGATTCCAAACATCATAACATTTGTACAATAGTCTGCTCCTCGAATTTGATTGGTCAATTGATGTTCCAAGAGTACATATATTTAGTATAATCCTATGTGATGTTTTACTGTGATGTTTTTACATCATGTAAATCATACTTGAGTAAACAACATACATGAATAAATGGCTTGAGTCTTATTGGACTTCTGACGTGTCTTAAAGTATCTGTCAGTACATTTAACAGTATTTGACTGTCCTCAACACCATAGAGACATAGAGAAAAGCCCAAACCAGTCGATTTGTGAGATTTTATTTACTAAAATACAAATCAAATTGTACAGCTGAACACTGCATTAACACAACAGTCACGTCAACACAATAACACAACAGTCTATTCGACATGCCAGAGTGAAACAATGATCAAAAAAAGACAAAGTAGTAAAGCAATTTTTCATAAAGGTATCTTTAGTTAACAAATAAACAGAATCACTTCACAAAGAACAATTAGTATAAAATAAAATTGAAGTAAATTATTTTAGATGAAGTAAAAGCACATTTTCAAAACTGTGATTGCAAAATTGAATTGTAACCATCATTGTCATCTAAAATATCCTGGAGGAAAAATGACATACACTAAATCATAAATGTAGTTGAGTAAAGAGTAAAAGTTGCTTATATTTTTTGATACTCAGTAAAACTAGAAATTACAATTACAGTAAAAGTACTTTTACTCAAATACTTCCTCTTCGATAGATAGGGCGTCTTTGATGAGGCTTGCAAAGCAAATATAAAGTCCTATTTTGTCCAAATTTTCACACAATTTTTATTCAATTTTCGTTACAGCTTTCAGCCAAATCACAGCAATGCCAATATTCATTATACACATCTCTTGTTTGTGTGGCAATGCTTTTAAGCCTAAAAACGGTTTGAACAAGCATCACATGACTCCATGTGCACTATTCATCCTCCACACAATGCTATCAGATTTAGTTTCTCCATTGCAGTCATCACGACTTGCGGCTTTTTTGAAACAAGAAGTGTTTGAAGCTCTTTGGTTTGAATGACCTACAAACTCAACAAAGCCAAATTATAAAGGAAGCAGTTCAATCCTTTGATGTGGGAACTTAGTGATATTTAAGATTTTATTACTGTGGTGAAAAAACGAATAAATAAATGGAGTAAAGTTTACACTTATACTATGTGCACCTGGTGAAAGAAATGCAGCTGAGTTTTTTTTTCTCCTTAAGGAATGATTTACAATCTTGAGTCATAATGAAACAGCGTGATGCCTTTAAGCACTGAATTTGAACATGATCACTTTCGACCTAATTTTGGTTACAACTAGAACAACTAGAAAACTTTAATATTCGCAGACAAGATGCACATTTTAGATCTTGATTTAACAGACAATAAGAATTCGGTTCAATTTAATAAGCTTTAATTATAAAAGTGTCATTTGGGCTTTTTGCAGCCAAATGGATTGTTTTTTGATAACTAGCCGGTCTACAGTAGCTATGACAAGATTGAACAAAATTCGATAACTGAAAACTTTCACACACTTTGTTGGCATGCTTGAAAGCAAATATTTACTCGACATATTACACAATTGTATAAATACATATTATGCGAGATTAATCCAATCTTGCAAACTGCATCTGCTGCAAACTGCATTAGCTCAAATATGAGTATTATAGCTGTTTTTCCTTTCCACAATGGCTGACCAAAGAGAGAAGTAATTGATCTGGACTTTTCAACAAAAGCTGGACATTGTGAGAAACGGTCAGCCAGAAGAGTTTAAAACACATTATACATATAACCCATATAAACAATATTCATGCTTTTCTAGGAGCAGCTGTGGCTGCAGTGAAAGGAGATGTGTTGAATAGTTGAGTTTTTTGTTTTAGTGCATTCATTCTCACTGTATGAGATTCCTGTCTGTGCTGCAGCTCTCTGTTATATTACGTTTCTCTATAATTATTGATGGTTTCTATAGTCGTGGCGTCATAATAAAGGCATTGAGAGGTAGATTGATTCAGGTAGAACACCACTGAAGGCCTAGGTGTGAAATACATGGCCAGCCACTGGAACACAGGCATATAAAATGAATTTTAGTTGACAAAAATGACATCTAAAGAGTGATACCTACATGTGCTTGGTGAAGATCTAATTTCAGATTTAGTCCCCATTTTACTATTAGAATAACCTCCATTATTCTGAAAGAACTTGACCATCATTTATTCAGCTTCAAGAGCATTAGTGAGGTCCAGTAAGGAGATCTGGGGGTAAAGTTTTTCATAAAAGATGTATAGTGGGATTGAATTATGTGCAGGAGTTCTTCCACTCCAACCTCAACACACCATATATTCATGGAGATTGCTTTGTGTACAGGAGGATTTTCATACTGGAAGAGTTTGGAACTCTCAGGGATATAAACACATGATTCACTTTAATTCTTAAGTCCTGTAAAGCTTCTTTGAGGCAATATCCGTTGTGAAAAGCGCAATAGAAATAAACTTGAACTCTTAGTTGCAATGAAGGAAAATTATTTCCACACAATACAGAAATGTTCTATACAGTTGTGTGCTTCCAAATTGGCAAAAGTTCAGGGGAAGAGCTTCAGATGGTTGTGATGGTCAGGTATCTACGTAATTTTTCTGATTTTTGAGTAGAATTTGATGTGAAAAATAAAGTTCTGATTTTACATTTAGTATATTAGCAATCCTCAGTCTCAACCATAGCAAAGAAGAAGGTACAGAATGAAGACCAGGAGCTGCTGCAATACTCCTCAGCCAATTTCTGTCTATTAGTAATGTCTGGGCACGGCTTCTTCTTCTTCGCAGGAGTAGAATGAAGCTTTGGAGTAGTTTTGAGAGCAAAGTGTGCTCCTTTCGGTGCTTTTCTGCACATTTTCGCCTTGATTAGAGCTTTGGCGTCACGACATAAATTCTTCTGCTTCTTGAGGGAACGGCTGATCTGTTTCCAAAACGCATTGACATTAGATGTGTACTCCGGGCACAACCTGGGTTTTGCGCTGTACTCGCAGCGGAGACTTGTTTCAGCGCCCGTTTTGCAGGTGATGCTCAAAAGAAATGTGCCATCGTGCTCAACACTGCTTTCAGTGGCTGCCCATGTGCACTGCGTCCCATCTTTATTCATGGTCCGGCCTTTGAATAATGCGGTGTCATCATTTGAGTGTTTCGAGCCGCTCTTTTTAGGATTTCGAGAAGATATCGTCGGCTTCGGAGTGAAGCCGTGCTGCTTTTGCCTTCTTTTTCCCTCCTTCTTCTGAGCATTCGCCTGCAGAAAATGCTGCATAATGCAGATGGAGATCAGAATCAGCGTCATGCCTTTGAGGCTTGCCATACTCTGGAGATAAATGAAAAGAAAAGCTTCTTTTTAGCTATTCATTAGTTCAGGTAGAAAAAAATCTATAAATCAAATTTTATATTAACTTTGAGATAAATACACTATGCCAGGTCTCACCCACTGTCCTTCAGATCTATTTGAACTGCTAATCTAATCACTCTGCTCATCTCAGGACGTTTATTTACAATATGATCTCACTTTTTACACAGTACTATTTGCCTTTATATTTCTGCACCCCTGTACTGTAATAATTCCTGGTTTCTCTCTGGATTTCTTCTTCATGCTGTCTCAAGTAGACATTTTTTTTTTACTTTTGTCTCCACTTTGCTTATTAACGATCTAAATCTACACCAGGATTTCTGAAAAGCTGCTTTGTGACAACTACAGAGGCCCAAACATGCCACCTACTGCTATGTTGGGAATAGGAATAATCTTAATGGCTAATGCATGGTTTACATTCCAACCTATGAAAAATGTCTATAATGTGGTCAGTGCTTTTTTTTGTTGTTGTCCTAAATCCTGATAAATGATCCATGTTCTATGTGTAAATTTTTTTTTCCAAATTAAAATTGTTTTTAGCTTTCAAACTTCTTTTTCTAACATACTGCAAAACTCTTTTATATATTTCATCACTTCTTATTCATTGGGCAGTTAAAATCAAAGTAACTATTCTGAGGGATCCGGAGCATCAGCAAAAACTGTTTAGTAACTGGTTAAAAATTGGCTTCTAAGTCTTGATGTATCATCACTGTAGATTACAATGTGTTTGTAAAAGTCTAATATTTCAATGGTTAAAAAAAAAACCTCTGATAATCTTATAGAATGCACTGGTCTTATACCAGTGTTGGTTTTGTGCTGGCAAAGTCCAGCAAAACGAGTGGTGGTGATACTGGAAAAAAAATATCAGACTCATACAGACAGACAGACAGAGAGAGAGAGAGAGAGAGAGAGAGAGAGAGAGAGAGAGAGAGAGAGAGACTTAAAAAGACAAGCGATAGAGGCTATATATAGAGAGAGAAATGACAGAGAGAAAGAGAGGGCTCAGAATTAGACAGAAAAATATGAAAGAAACTGAGATAGATTCAGTAAGACAAATAGAAAGAAATCGAGACCAGAAGAGGGAGAGAGAGAGATATGCAATTTTATATATATATGTTATTTATATCTTTTGATGCCCCCCCTTATTCCCTTTATAATTTATGGTATTAGATGCTGAGAGGATGGATGGATGGATGGATGGATGGATGGATGGATGGATGGATGGATGGATGGATGGATGGATGGATGGATGGATGGATGGATGGATGGATGGATGGATGGATGGATGGATAGATAGATAGATAGATAGATACTCCGAAAAAAAGAGACTGAGAGACACAAAAGAGAAAAAAAGAAAAACACAATGAAAGACTTGAACAACAGAAAATGAGAGAGAGATCTTTATGAGGTCTGTGGTAATGTATAACAGTCCTGATTAAATGCTTTCAGAAGGAACCAGCAGTGTTCAACAAATATTGATTTAAACCCTAATGTTGCTATTAAACTTTCTAGAATCCACAAACAATCTGTAAACCAGGCGATTGCACATGCACACAACAGCAGCGTATTTAACCCAATACACTTAATATATAACACGACATGGAAATTAAACAACAGATATTATCCTTTAAATGTGCAACTCTGAGGATTATACAGCACTTTAGAATCCAGCGTTTTTGTGCTAGCTGTGGAGTCAAGGTGTGGCAACCTTCGCTATAAACATAACCGCAGGTAAGAGCTTCAAAAGAGGATTTGCAGCTGTCGATGGAATACTACACACTGACGTCACTGCTTACAAGCCAGCTGCTTATGTAATATATTCATCAAACCCTGTTGGGTCAGATTCCAATATAATACCCTACAGTTACTTCTTTTCCTATAAATGCACTTTTTTACTTGTTTCTCACATATTTTTTATACCATTTGTAAAATTACAGACATTTTTATTGTTTTTCAAACAAAGATTGAATACAATGCATACATTGCTTTTTAGAAAAGAGCTTGCATTATAATTATTTTTTTTACTGGTCATTTTACAATCCATAATTTGTACATGTTGCAAAATAAATTCAACTCAATCTTGAATTTATATGTAAAATGTATATGTTCTCAAACTTTTTATGGCGTTTTCCCCACTATAGAGATGACGTGGATTTTCGAGCCCTATCTGTCCTCCATCACCCCAAAAAATGGTAATGAAATTCTTCAAATTTTTGTCTGATTATTGAAATATCAAAGCTCTAAATCAATAACATCAAAAAGCATCAAGTTCAAAAATAGAGAAAAGTGTAGTTGGTGCCCTGATTGATGTTTTTTTTTTTTTTTTATGAACCAACATGGCTACCATTCCATACTTCAACCCTATTCAACTCCATCTGGACTGTGGCTCATTGGAATCAACTTCAGCATACAACAAGACAATGACCTGAAGCGTACATTCAAGCATTATTGAGAGAGCGAAACTGATAGACCGAGTGTAATCTATCATGGAATGACCTATCCAGCTGTTGAACTGCTCTGGGATGAAGTGGATCACAAGGTCAGAAAAAAATCTCTGAATAGAGAAGAACATCTTTGGCAAGTTTTACAATATTTCAGCTGAATGTTTGGAGAAAGGAGTTTGGGAGTGTGTAAAGATTTTATTCATGCTAAGGAATAATTTTTAACGAAAATAAAGTTAAATATTGGTATATTTATATATTTGGTCATAGTGAATATTTCTCCCACTGAAGAGAAAAATCAACAATAGACAAATGTAGCTACGTTACACCCAATGTGTTCGGTTAATAATACTACATAAATACATTTTTCTTTCAGACATTTCTTTACTACTATTTCACATACAGCCTCCTTTATACATTTACACTTTCACCTATAATCAGCTTCAAGAAATCTATGAACGTTACTGTTCTTTAAAAAGGATAACTAGAGGCACTGAGGCAGCTGTATAGTGCTTATATTTTATAGATAACAAAAAACTTTTTTACTTCATTGGGGGAAAAAATATTAAAATGGTGAAAAACTCAAATTAACATGTCATTTGTGAAAAAATGGCCCCATGTTAACCTGTGAATATTAGTGAATAATGTTACCTACTGTGTCTCCTGCGCAGGGGGAGTTCAGTATCCTAACACCTGAACTCCTGGAAAGTGCTTTTTTATAGAACGAGCTCACACACACCCCTACACACACACACACACACACACACACACACCCCTACACACACACACACACACACACACACACACACACACACACACACACACACAGTGTTGGATAATCTCTTACAGGAATGTTAATTTCGTAACCAAGGGACTTGCTTTGGCTTGTCCTCAATGATGCAAAGTCCCGCCTGCATTCAAAGTGCCGTCAAAGCTTCAGTCGTCTTTCACCAGTAGCTTTGTTACAGTTTGTAACCTTTAGTAGAAATAGATCTTTTTCCGACAACCATGTAAGCGAACTAAAATCTAAAAGCTTTAATCGTCTTTAAACTGTGATTTGCAGAAAAAAAAGTTCTACAAGTGTCATTTGAAATCTTTTATGGCTTTGAAGTCATATTGAATTAAATCACGATTTAAATTAAATATTTCATTAAAAATATTTTTTTTACTGGCACAATCCATCTCCATTTCACAAAGGTCTTAAATTGACAACACACGATATCCAGAGACATTATTTGGCTCTTTATTTGGTTATTTAATAATGAAAAACACCAGAATGCGGTGTTTGGATTTAAACGAAATTCAATGAAAACATCCCAAATACATAAAAACTCGTAAATGTTTCAGAAATTTTTCTCCTTTGGTGATCATCAATAAAATTGCAATTTGCAATAAAAAAATTCAATTAAATTAGATAAGATTTGGATATTGGTCTCAGGCGTTATGCCCAACTGTTCCCTTGTTAGACAACATAGCAATATAATGGTATGTATTATAAAATATCAATATTACAATATAAAACCATGATGTTAAGTACCAGCAAACAGTGTTCCTGGCCCTACTTCTGGATGGATTTCTCTTAAATTGTTGACCACATTGTGCAGCTGGACATGGTTCCACATCAACAGCCCAAAGATTCATGAAATTACTGAGCAACACAAGAACTTTGAGGATGGATTTGGACTACTACCACAGTTTCTCAAGACCACATGATGTGTTGCACACCTTAACAATGATCAAACTACAATGAATGGACATTTGGTGTTGAGGATGAGAATGGGTTTTCCTTTTGAGTCTCAATATTTTTTCCTCATACCATCTTACAAAGCTTTTCCTTATTCTTTTGCACTATTTTTTAACCCACCAGCGCCCTCTGCTGGACGATTCTTCAGCCATAGACGAACACGTTTAAAAAAAACATTTATTCATTATACATTCATACATTTATCTTCCAGGGAAGTATGCCACACTAGTTAATAAAAGTAATCTGGTTCATTCACATAGAAAAAACAAACACAAATATTCAGTCCCTGAACTTGTCTAAGCCTCTGAGGAGGTGTGTGTAACTGTCCATTTCTAACAAAGTGTATCTGAGAGGTACGGTCTGTGTGATACATGAGGTTTTAAGTGTAGGTAAATATATCTGGAGACCAACTTCATCATTCACACCTGGTACATGATAAAGTCAAAGTCATTTAATTCCAACGACGCACACTGTATATCTTCTGCCTTCTATCTTTTCACAGAACCGCACCAGACTATTGTGTGAGGATTTCAGCTCCAGATTTATCTGCGGAACAATCATTAAAAAATATTAGTAAACATTTTGACTAGAGTTTTAATCAGAAGCTACTCCAATGCATGTCTTACTTTATTTCGTGAACCAGCTGATGACTTTGGTGCAGAAGTCCTGCATGCTGTGCCAGCAGTACTGCTGTGCCAGGGTCTCCGCTGACCTTGTGGGTGCTGGAGTGGTTGAAGTTGGTGCTTGTGTAGGTGCTTTCGGTGCCAAAACCTTCTTTTGCTGAGTTGTTTTGGAACCTGGTTTGGATGCGACGGGTTTCACATGCTCTGTTTTGGCCTTTCCAGGTCTGGCAGGTGAAGGTCTTGTTGGCTGAGGCTTCGCATGCTTTTGTTTTGGCTTCTGTCGGTTTGGTTTCTGCTCTGACTTGGCTTGATCGGAATGTGGTGCGGTCGTAGGTGCTTCAGGTTTGGCTTGCTCCTGCTTGGCAGTTGTGGTTTGCGTCTGTGCTGGTTTTCGTACCATAGTGGACGAGGAACCACTGATTATAATCATCTGAGATTCATCCGATGCTTTCTTACAAATGGAAGGCTTGAAGAACTTCGGGCCCTGGCAGGCGTTTTTCAACTTGCGCAGCTCCCACATGATTTGTTTGAAAAAGTGCTGAGGGTTGGTGTTGTAGTTTCGGCAGCTTTCCGGCTTGCCCTGATACTCGCACCAGTATGACGCTTCTTGGCCCACGCAGGAGATACGCATCCTGGTCAGCTCCCCGTGTCCTGTCAAAGTCATAGAGCATCGGTCCTTGGTTTTTGTAACAAACTGAATGGGTTCTTCCAGGACGCTTTTACTCCTTCCGGCTTCAGCGACACCTTCTCCATCCTGGTTGTGAGCAACAGCTGCCCAAACGCAGCAGGACAAGACCAGCGCACAGCTCAGGCTCTGCATGCTTGAAGCTGGAGAACGAGTGTGAGGCAGCAGCAGGTACTGAACATTATGAGTGGACCTGCCCTGCTATATATGTTCACAGCTCACAAAGAAGGCTTTTAAGCCAGAAAAAAAATGAATGGTGTCTTCTCACCAAAGAACCCCCCCCCTCCCCATGACTCACATGGTCGCCTGGGGGCTGTCAATGAGATTCTGCACACACATGAAACCAATTTAAAGGAGCATTCAAAGATGAAAGATCCAAATACCCAAACTCTGGTGGTTATGCAGTTGATGGGAGTTTTGTAAACTGCCCGTCTAAAATGGAAAAACTTCCCATCTGCTGAAATTACAAACAAGTCAATCAGTGTCTGAGAGTTCATAACATGCATCCTGCTTAGCAGAACATTCCACAGTGGTTTCATTGTGAAGGAGAAATGCATGGACTTTAAAATTCAGGGACAAAATGAGCACTTCAGACATGAGAGCTGAAAACATGGGTGCTGAGGAAGGGGCCACTGACTGAAAGTGAATAGTATAATATATGTGTAGATGTGGTATGTATATGTATGTTTAAGTTTTTTCCTCTTCAAATTTTCATATGTTAAATGACTTTCTGAAAAAAAGGAGCCAAGATTTGAAATGTAAATACTGCGGAGGCCCTTAACGCCGTCCTGCCTTCGGCCCTGAATCAAGTCTGGGGCTGGGATTGTTTTTTTTCCCCTGTGCTTTTTTAATAACTGCATTTAGGAAGCTGCACCATTTCTTTAGCACCTTTAAAAGATTTCAATTTTGATTCCAAAAATATACTCAATAATTGTAGATTCAAAATATTTCTAGTAGCTAAAACATGAGACTTAGATCTTGATGTTAGACCTCTAATCAAAGGCCAAGATGAATAGAGACAGAATGAGGAACAATAAAACACACAACCAGCATCTGGGGGAAACTTACGTTGGGCGTACGAAATCAGGTAAACATTTTATTCAAGGCCTGCATAACACTGTCATATATATATATATATATATATATATATATATATATATATATATATATATATATATATATAATTATCACATAAAGAGAACAGTTATCAATGATCAGAAAATATCTAGCACCTGACATTGTTATTATCACACAGAGATATGAAAGGCCTAGCAACAATCAAGCAGAGAAATCAATTTACTCCCAGTACCACTTGTTTAAAAATTACAGACTTTTTTTTTTCTTTTTTTTGTGACGTGTTACATTCACACTTTGCCAGTTTGCCAGTGATCATTTACGATTGCCAGGAAAAACACAGGGTTTATAATCACTAAGACCTGAGATCTACAAAAATAGGATTTGGCATCAGTGAATATTTTTTTTGTTTGTTTGTTGGTGGTGTTTTTTTTTTTTTTAAACTACACCTACAAACTCCAGCTCATGAGCTTTTGTTAGTCTCGTTACAGAGGGCAGTGCTTTAAAATGTGCATTCCTACAGTAGAAACTAAATTACATCAAAACCGTCGTGTTGTTATTTCCTCTAAAAATCCGAGACGGTTAAAAGGATCTTTGAAAGCCACTGAAGTAACAAGGGTGGGAATCTTTTTTTTTCCCCGTCGTTCTTTAAAGAACGATGTCAGTTTCAGGGTGATGTTATTTATACCATAAACATAACGGCAACAGTTCATTCAGCCTCTGCGTGGCTCGACAGGGTTCCCAAATTGCATTATCACAACAGTATTAGCACATTTACAAGCATGTGTTTTGTGAATATATACATTACAATATAGGTTCTATAAGATTGTTGGCTCAAAAATGGCATGGTCCCTTTAATCAGCAATATGTGCTACAGTTAATTTCTCCCTTTTACAAAAAAACAACAACAAAATCCTCCAATCTTGTTCGCTTTGACAAGCTGGAAAAGTCCAGGAGATTTAAAATGAACACAGAATGTTGAAGTTGCACAAAGACCCTGACTGCACGATGACTGTAAACAAGAAGCAGTGTATCTACTGTATATACTGGCTGAATGTTCTATGTTTATGTCCCTGACTGCATGATTGCTGTAACGGTCTGATGTGATGTTTGCCGAAGGAAAAAAAAATCCGACCGATGTAAAGTTCATAAAGGTTCCAGTGTTGTAGTTCCTAATAAACTCGGTTTAGAGTGGAAAGTGAAGACGAAGCCCAGGTTATGGTTGTTGTGTCTGGGCGTCCTCTTCAGATCCCATCCCCAACTCCAAACTGAGGCTGCTATTCATCAGGTGGGTCTTAAAAAAAAAGGAAGGGAAAAAAAAAGAGGGAGGTATATTAATATGCTATACCATAAGTATTCAAGTATTCACTAAGTCAAGGATTCAGGCAGACGTGCCAAAATCATGGATGCAAGAAAACCCAATGTAAGCGTTATTTAGCTTTTAATGGACAAATTGGACAAAAAAAAAAAAATAATGCAAGAATGAGACAAAAGCACTCTTATGTCCTGCTTACTTTTGTAGTAAATTTCACAAGTAGGAAGGTAATTTTTTAGCTGGAAAAAGCAAAAAAATGACCTCCCTACTTGTGAAATTTACTTCTGTAGTCTTCCTGATGAGGGGATAAAATGTTGACTTCTAATCAGAAGGTCATAGGTTCAAATCCCAACACCACATACTGCCGCTGCTAGGTCTTTGAGCAAGGCCCTTAACCCTCAATTTGCTCAGCTGTATAACTGAGATAACTGTAAGTTGGTCGGGATAAAGGTGTCTGCCAAATGCTGTATGTTTAATGCAAATATTTGATGTCAAGAAGTTTACAAAAGTGCCACTTTATGGAACAACACTGACGTAAGTTTACCCACAAGGCTAAACATTTAAGAAAATCAAAAGGAAAAGCTCTCAAGTGCCAAGTTATTTTATCGGTTGGTTCAATTCTTGCTAATTTCCTGACCACTGATTTGCTCTTAAGACCATTAAAAGCTTTGCCAATTTAGACTTCTTGAAGTCCTTCACGTCTTTTTTCCTACTAATGAATTAGCCTGACCTGAGTTTTAACTAAAAAAAAAAAAAAGCTTAATTTTAGAGCTGTTCGGGATCATTGTAACAAGAGGTTATAAACGCTATGGGTTACCTGCTAATGTTGGCACCTCTGCATAGGTAAAGGAAGGAAAAGTAAAAAAAAAAAAATGGACAAAAACTCACAGTTTAGAGTTTTAGTCAGTTTACAGCAGCACTAAAATCAAAAAAAGAGAAAGAAAGAGATGATGATCACAGACATTTATAGAAGTGTATTAAAGACTAATCAAGTAAAGAAAAAAAAAAACAGGATTTACAGAAGTGTAAGATTTACATCACACATAATTCAGAACTGGTTCCAAGGTTCCCAGGTTCCCAGGCTATTACATTTTATAAACTATTCTATTGCGTATAGTTCAAGACTGCTGATGTTCACAGCTTCTTAGGATTGCTGACAATTGCAAGACATACGAATAATGACTAGACTGACCAGCCATTCAACCTTCTTCATTTTTTTTGGTCCAAGTCAGTCATGCAAAGTTATAGACATATAGAGTAGCATATATGGACTTTTCTAAGATGTTGAAGATTTTACAAACTCTGATTGAATTATAACTTATATGGCACCAGAAATATGCTGCAACTCCCGATTAGTAGCCTCACTGAAGTGTGTGAAGAACACAGGAAGCATGGCAGTACAGAGAGTCTCGGGATCCTCAGGTAGGAAATGGAGCGCAGAGAAATCGCTAGGAGTGGCTGAATCACAAGGGACTTGTGGGGCCAAGAGCAACAGGGTGTGCAGGTTTTAGCAACTTCCCGATTGTGAGAATTGACAATAATAATGTCAACATCTTGTTCAGCAGCAAGTGCAGGCAGGCATGGAGGAAGTAAGAGCAAGCCAGATGGTGGGATTGGACTAAATGGATCAATGCTCGGCAATGTAAGATTACCTGGGCTGATTTCCATCCTATCAGGTTCTTAGTCCAAACCGTCTATGACGTCTTGGAACCTTGAACATCTGGGGTAAAAGCGAGACACCGTCTTCTTCCCTTTGTTCAGGAAGGAGATCCCTAGAACATTTTCTTAGCAGCTGCCCAAAAGCCCTTGGAGACGGACACTATCGTTGGTGCCACGACCGAGTGCTTAAGGCAGTTGCTGAGAGCTTAGCCATAGCCATTAATGCCAACAAAGACCACCACAAGCCAAAGACCATCAAGTTTTTAAGAGCTGGATAGAAGGCCCACCCACAATCCAGAGGAAAGTCTGGTCTTCTTACTTCTGCTACAGGTTTCAGATACTCCCCCTTCAGTTTCAGAGTTAAAAAATGTACTTAATGACATTAAATAAAAGTATTAACTCAGGTATTTTAGTTTTTTATTGCAACACTAGTTTTTCTTTTGCCAGTATTTCTTTTTACGCATACATACATATTTTACACTAACAAAAGTTTGTGGACACAAGACCATAAGATTGGCATGTACTTTTTGAGCATAACGTTCCATATTTAATTCCAATTTGCTGTTATAATACCCTTCACTCGTTTTTTGGAGGGGTTCCACTTGATTTTAAAGTGTGCCTCCAAAATGAGGATGGGTTTCCCTTTTGAGTCTGGTTCCTCTCAAGGTTTCTTCCTCATAACATCTAAGGGAGTTTTTCCTTGCCACAGTCGCCACAGCTTGCTCATCAGGGACAAATTCACACCATTCACCTTCACTGTTGATTTGTGTAAAGCTGCTTTGAGACAATGTCTGTTGTGAAAAGCGCTATACAAATAAACTTGACTTGACTTGACTTGCTTATGAAGATTAGTAAGGTCAGGTACTGATGTAAGTGAGGTGAGGAGGCCTGGGGTGCAGTCAGCGTTCTAATTTCTTCCAAAGGTGTTCAAAAGTTGAAGTCAGGGCTTTATAGCAGGCCAGCACTTCCAATCCAACCCATGTAAAGTATATCTTAATGTAGCTGGCTTCGTGCAGAGAAGCAGACTGTCACAGGATTGGATCTCCTAGTTCAAGTAAAGGTAAAATGTAATGCTCACCCAAAAGACATACAATTGTGTGCTTTTGATTTTGTGGTTACAATTCGGGGAAGAACCACATATGGCTGGAACAGTCAGGTGTCCCAATACTTTTGTCATTTTAGTGCATCTTTTGGAAATGCTTCAGCAACATAATATTGTTGTCATATCATCTGCCCCTAAGCTGCTAATTTTACGCATTTTCAGCGTTCTTTGTTGACCTGCTATTGCTTTAGACTGGAAAATAAACATATATAGGTACAGCTGTTCCAAGAAATGTGGGAACCCTGGCTGTCAGACAGCATTCATATTAAACATGTGTGACAGAAGATGTGCTCAACAGTCAGTACCTTTGTGGAGTACTGAGGATTTGAAAATCCAAAAGTCCCTCCTCGGTGTCACCAGTCGCCATGGCGAGGGGGTGCCGAAGCTCGTGGGAATCGAGTCATAGTGTCATAGGCAGGGAGGCTTAAAGAGAACAAGTGAGAAGATGATCAATGCCAGGACACACATTAAAAACTCACTCATTCATTCCTTTGCAGTGTGCCAGAGGATCAGGACGAGAGCATTCTTATGCATCATAGAGTTCATCTGCTACTTATACTAGCTATCTGTAAACATCGTTTTCAAATAAAAAGCATGATTGCGTAGTTAAAGATTAAAACATGTTGCTAGTTTTGGGGTGCTTTCACACTTTTTTTGGCATCTGATTTTTTTGTAAAGTAATTCTACGAAAAGCAAACAAAGCTTCTTTTCCCAAAGCCTTTTTTTTTTAAATTTCCCAACCAATATGTTGGAAAGTAAACAGTAAAAACAAACATGGCAGCCAAAGTGTGGCATAAAATCTGTCAGTAAATTGATGGTAGCTATGGTTACAGTGTGTCTATCCTGTGAGAAAAAGTTTTTCCAAGATTACTATGTATACACAACACCAAGCGTCAAAGTGTCCAAGCACCCTAATATGGTTTGGTATTAGGTGAACATGCTGACCTCCCTGACCCACAGTGGGATGTTTGTAAGCTCTCTTTTATACCAAACACAGTAGAAGGTGTATCTATGAGCCCTGCATGTCATATCAGTGAAGCTGTGTGTCCTGACCTCTGTTACACCACCAAGGAGAAACTGAGACGGCTCAAACACAACACACGCATGCAGTTAGTATAATAAAAACAGCCCGGTGCAGGAATAATGGCCGAGTCAGAATCACATGCAGAAACATTTTGCACATGAAGCAAAAGAATAAACAAGTAAATACAATGAATTTGAAATGATTTCAGTTCAGGCGTTTTGGATATATTTTTGGGGTGTGCGTGCAGTTAGTACTGAGCTCAGAGACTGGCTGTACTCTCTAAACTAGCTATAATGCTAACTGGACAAAGAACCCAGCATGCATTGCACCTCCGACACTTGATCATATTTTCTTTCAATCCTGGCACCAAAAACCTTAAAGGTGGGCGATACGACAATCTTGTCAAATAAGGTACTTCGACTATCAGTACCTCTGGAATACAAGATCAAGCATGGCCAGCTGATCAGCCAATAGCGTTGCAGAGTCCAATAGCAGCAGCATAGCAACAAGTATCTGATTGGATGTGACAAAATTGCTTGTACAGAGCTGTGCAGAGGTTTCAGATCAGAGATATTAGACTAAAATTTGCCTAAAAAACTGCAAAACTACGAAAAATGGCAATAAATTACCTTTAAAAAGCTATCAAATTTGCTATCAAGAACTTTCATAGCCAGTTTGATCTGTGGCCAAATTCTTGGTTCATTCATTTGATTTTGTCAATAAAGAAAAAACAAGCCACATTAATAGTTCGCTAATCAGACCAAAGAGAATTCACAGAATGAAAAATCTATATCCATATTCTCATCTTTCTGATCTAACAGCCCAAGTACTATACATATGCTCTGGTATAATGAGCTGCTTTCTGCTAAATCATTTACAATTTACTATAGGATTGAATCGGATCATTAGAGGTGATTTGTGGCCAGTTTTTATATATTTATCAGCTAAACTTCAATATTGTTTCACATTCACTGTGCTTGAAAAACTTTGCAGGGACAATTGATTTAATTCTCACCCAACACAATGACACCCTTTCTTTAGCTTAGATAGAAAAACGTCCAATGTAAATTTTTTTTAATCAATTCACCAAAAACACGCACTTGCCGTAGCGCCCACCGTTTCTTAAACCTCGCATGCAAATCATTGTTGTTTGATCGATTTATTGCAGTAGGGTTTGGTTCTGTTTACCTTGCAATTACAGGGTTTTGGATACCTTGTACATGTTCATTATAATAACCATTATTACCAATTTCCATACTGAAACGAAACATTAACAAACAAAAATAAAATGAACAACAAAAACAAGCAATGTGACAAATGACATGCGTTTGGACAGTTAGGCCTCAGAAATGCGCAGATGAGCACCAAACGGCACGACGTACAAATACGTGTGTATTAATGTATTAAAAAAAAAACAAAGAATATGAGCTATGTGATACGATTTTTAACAGCCCTTTATGTTATACAAGGGAGTTATTTTGAAGATACAGTACACACTTACTCGCACGCACACGAACACACACAGAAAACACACACAAAACTCAAAGACGAGCAAGACCCTTCACCGGAGAAGCATTTCGAGGCTTAAGCTTAAGAACGGAGAGGTTTTTTTTGTTTGTACAAAAGGTTTTTGTATTAATAAGGTTCTCAGAGTGGAGAGCAGGAGGAAAAAAGTTGGAGGAAAAAACAAAACAACAAAAAAAAAAGCACAGCTTACGTTTTCATGGGAATTGTGTCAATGCTAAAAAGATACAAGACAAGCAAAAAACATTAATCTTCCACCATTGAGGCTTATGTACACTGACATGTCTCCGGTCAAGACACTTGGTGATTGTTTTAACGTTTCAGCACTGTTTCATTTACTTTTATGCAAGTGTGATCGAACGATACACCGAATATGAAAACACAGAGTATCTACAATTAGAGGGGTTTTTTTTCTTAAAGTGCAAAGTGCTGGACAGAGAAAGACAAATAATGGAGGAAGATGGAAATTGCAAGAATCGGTTATCATAATGTGAAGTGCCAAGTTCCTGAGACAGAGGTACTGAAACCGAGGAAAGAATGGGAGGGAAAATATAGGAGGGAAAAGAAAGAGAGAGAGAGAGAGAGAGAAAAGGAGTGATGAGAAAAAATATATATAAATATTGAATTTTATTTACTTCCACACTACTGTAAGAAGCTTCCAGAATTGTGACCACCTCCAACTAAATGAATGGTGGTTCGATATAATAAGCAACATGCCGTGCTGTGTTTAAGTTCTACTCACTCGTCGTAGACGTCCTCGGTGTCCATACGGCGGTAGAACTTTGCCAGCCTTACTGACAGGATGATGCTGGGAAGCAGGAAGAGAGCAGAGCAGCCCAAACCGAACCAGAACGTGTTCTGCAATACATCATCAATCAAGCTCGATCAATCATAAAATTCGGAACCTTGTGCTTTGTCAAAAGGACTGATTCAATTCAATTTAGGTCTTGGTGCAATTCAATACCATTTGATTTGTATAATGCTTTAAAGTATAGATGTTGTCTTAAAGCACCATTAAGCTAGCAAGGCCTTCTCTTCTGGGCTTGACACTATCAGAAGTCTCTTAATTTCACAGCTTTTCTCTCCATCTTTAATAGATATCAATCAGTGTTGGACACATTAATATCATTCTATTAATAGATTGATGTACTAAGAGTAACATGAGAGTAGGGTTGATTCTGACCAAAATGATAATTGAACATTATAAGCATAATAAATTATAGTACTTTGGATACTTAAGTATATTTTAAGGCAAAACTCAAGTACATGGTTTGTGTACTTCGTCCACCACTGCTTGATTGACACTAAAGGGCCAGATGTGTGCTAACAAATTTCCCAGCATTATTACAGCAAAGTATTCTGGATTTGGATTCACACTGTTGATGCCATTTTCTGAATAAAGTTTCACAAACTTCAGCTCTCTAAACCCCATTTTAACCTCAGATTCTTGGATTGGAACCTGAGGAGGTTTGCTGTTGTGGCCTGTTTGACAGATCAATGTGAGCTACCACGGTTGTACAGAATGACTACTTGAGTTCCTAATGAACTGGCAATTGAACATCTAAACTCGCACATTATTAGTGCGTCTGGCACCAGAGGTTAAAAAAAAGCACACCAGCCACATGCTATGTCCATTAAAAGGAAGTAGTTGAGGAAGTGGCTAACTTCCATAAACATATAGTATTTCAGGATCCTACCTTGAGGATCATGTAGTCTTTATTGAAAATAAGGAGCCTACACCCTTGTTAATGATCTCAGCATGAGGTGAATTGCTGTTTTAAGGTTTGATGTGATTTGAAACCCTCTAACAAGATAACAAGCTCTACACGGCTCCTGCAGCAGATATGTACAATTACCTGTTGGAGTGCAAACAGGTAATTGTATTTTGTATATTAGTGCTTCCTGCTAATTTGGTGTATATGTTCAGGGACTGTTTTTTTTGCAGTACGAGTGTCTGGCCATATTTGGGTTTATCTTAATCACATGGTGGTGACTTGTATGTGGTTATATTGGATTAAACACACAATCAATCATCTGTCTATATTGTCACATTACAGACCACATGGCACATTTTTCCTTACAAAAAAAAAATCCCTTCTACCTTTCCATTCCCCCTTTCTATTTCCTCCTCCTGCTGATGGTACCTTGGGGGGTGGGGTGTTTGCTTAGCTGTGTGCACAGATGTGTTCATTGTTAAGCCATGCGAGCTGCAAGCCATGGATAAGCCTGTACAGAACTTGCATTTGGATTCAGAGATTATAACTCTGATCGTAATTATCCATTACTAAGCAAGCCATCTGATAGCAAACTGCACCCAGATTATTCTTTAAAGTGAATGAAGAACAAATCGTTCCATGCAAATCAAGTTTTTTCCCTACATCACAGTAATGAATTGTTCAGCTGAAAGGTCTTGTGATTGGTGTTTTACATTTGTGACTTTAGATTTGGATGAAAACATGATGAAGCGTTCTGTTACAAGGAAATAATTGATGAGGTAGCACAAAACAGAGTAGAGTTGTTGTTTTTTTTATCAGAGGGATAGTTTTTCCGGGTTGCGTCCTTTGATCGGCTGAGAAGGTCCGCTGTCGATAAGAAAGCTGCTTGTTTTTACACATGAGACTGCGTGCTGCATAAAGTACGCTGTATTTATTCATTATAACAATTTATTAATAATATTCCCTAATATAAATAATATATTAATATTTATTTCATTTAGCACATTTTCATGATTCAGCCCTTTTTTGTAATAAAGTTCTACACTATTTTACATGAATTCTTTTTAATTTTTCTATACCAGTATCCAAATATCAGTTGATTAATCAGTAATCAACCTCTTGTAGTCTGTCACCACCAGAGGTTGATCATCTTCCTATAACAGCAACTGTTTTATTTCTCAATTTGAAGCACTAACACACACACTTTCCTCCAGCATGACTTTACTTCTGTCCACAAAGCCAGCTCAATGAAGATATGCTTTCCATGGGTCGAAGTAAAAGATCTTGTGTGGCCTGCTATCGAGCCCTAACATCAAACCTATTAAACACATCTGGGATGAATTGGAACACTGAGTGCACCCCAGGCCTCCTAACCTCACCTATCAACTTTTCTAATTCCCTTGTAGATGAATGAGCACAAATCTCACCAGCCTTTTTTCTTTTATCTTTTAAGGTTTCAGGAAACCATTCTGAAGGCTTTTACTTGAAGAGGTTTTAGGTAATTTACTATTAACAATTGCAGTATTTTCTTTGTTAAATGATTTTAACCTTTTCATTATTACTACAAATTCATTTAATCTTACAGAAAATCTCTATCTGGCGATGAAAAAACCCCAAAATACTTTCTGACCAATTAAAAATGAGAATTCAGTAGTTATGTGGAATAAATAAATGTAACATTTTAAATAACATTTTACTCTTTTATTTTGTCAGGACGGCTGTCTACAAAAACAGTCCCAGGTGTCGTCCATTTGTACTATCTTTCTCTGAATTTGAAAGTACACTTTGATTACGCATAAATATTTATACTTATATCCAGATATTCTTTCTTTTTTCACTGACTGTCAAAATTGAACAACTTTTTTTAACATCTGTAAAAAATGTACAGTTTTTGAATGTTGCTAGAGGCAAGAACATTAAGCCCAATTGAACTATTCTAGAAATCTTCAAGAACTCTCACCATTGAATCGAATAAGAAGCCACAGGCCAGAATCTCTGCAGTGTCTACGATGTTACTAACAGGTTTGCACGTGGCCACTTCCATCATCAGCTGTAGGAAAGAACGGAGGATAAAGCATAAAAATCTGAACATCAAACATCTCAAAAATCAACAGTATTTGCAAATCCTCACTGATGTCTTGATCCAGTTGATATACTGTTCGAAGTAGCCAATCAGGGACTGCTTGTATTTCTCACTTTCCTACAAAAGACACACACAACTGAATTATTAATGATTAGCTCACAAAATTACATCCTGCATGACAGTTCCAGGGAAAACGACTCGTTATTTCACCTGATTGACAGTAAATGTTGCGTTGTGAGTGATGAGATGCTGTGCCGTGTCAACCGCTTGAAGTATTTCTGATATTTTGTTCTGAAAAAGACACACAATACATTCATAAAAACCACAGTCACATCCCAAAACTTTACTGAGGATGATGTGAAAATTACAATAGAAACGACTTACTGATAGATCGGTGGCGGTCCTCTCCAGAAACCTGATGCTCTGGTTCAGAGTGTTCTATAAGGAAACACAGAAATGTCATTTATTAATGAACCAATACATTCAGGAGCCACTATCCAAATTTATATATATATATATATATATATATTAGAATTCGCATAATTGTAAAGATACATATGAAACAAATACTGATGCAGCACGATACGATTTTCACAATGTGATTCAATGCAATACGATGCAATGGGAAAAATATGATGCTATGCAATTCAATATGTTACCGATAGCTCAATTTAATTTCTTTGGTTCAGACACACAGCAAATCATCAATTTACTTAGGTGCCTTCTGACTTCTAATGCATGGCCCTTTCACACACAGGCCTGTGTAGTGCAAAAAATTTTTTTAATAAAAATAAAACCAGATGTTCTTATACTGATCTGTCTCCAGGAAGGTGCAGCTCTACCTCTGCCATGTTAATCTGTATTCTATGTGACTTTTAGGACACACCTCGATCTCTGCAGTGTTGTGATACGTCATATTCACAAAGCAGGAGGAGAAATTACATATAATTATATATATCTACATATACGTTATATATACATATAATCTACTACTAATTTATTCTGTGATTTCAGCAATAAAATGTATATTTTTCTAAAAGGGAAACTTGTTCATTGATGAAGAAAAAACACTTCTTATCCGATTACTCGATTAATCGGTGGAATAATCAGTGGAATAGTCGATTACTGAAATAATTGATCTCTGCAGCCCTAATTCTTTATATTATTATAATCTTAGTATCATGGTTTTGAAACATCAAATGAATATAAATTTGTGGCATACTTTATTTTTTTCACATGTTCAATTAAAATGCTCACACACACACACACACACACACACACACACACACACACACACACACACACACACACACACACACACACACACACTTACCCTTGCAGTAACATATTTCTTGAAGTTGAAAGATTGAAAGAAAAAGAGGTAAAAGACAGTAAGAGCGACAGTAAGCGACAGAAAGAAACTTGCTATAGAGGTGGTGCAAATGACTGAAAAATCCCTAATAATAAATGCTACATACGTTGCATTCAATGCTATTTATTAATATAAATTGTTTTACATGTAAAACAACACATTTTAACGCACATAGGCTTCTTTCGTGCTCCTTTCTGTGGTTTAAGCATTAATACATGTATGCAGTGGTTTAATTTCCTGCTTCTCAAACTCTGTCTCTCGTCCACATTTTCTATGTCTTGCAGAACAAACAAACCCACTGGGAGTTTCGGTAAATGATTATTCACTCCTGTTCAGGTTACACTATAAATCATTTTCGTAACATTTATGAGTCATTAATTTTTAAATGGAAGCAAGAACTCAATAACATACAGGTAATTTCAGCCTCACTACAAGAAAACATCCAAAAACAAAAAAGAGGTAAATGCACTTCATACTTGTACCACTGTGAAATTATTTTATTTCTTTTAAAATTTGTTTTTACTTTTACATGATATAGCGCCCCTGGTGCACCGAGGGTTAAGGGCCTAACTCATGGGCCCCAAGAGCGGCAGCTTGGCGAAACCAGGGCTTGAACCTCTGACCTTCTGATCAGTAACCCAGAGCTACAGTACCACCTTAATTATCTTGTGTCCTGTATTATATGTAAAACCACTCTGAACATCTAGTGAAGCTCTTCACCTGTTTCTGCATGATTTTATGATCTTGTGTTGCTGATGATCATCTGATTGGATGACTACGGATATGACCAGCCAGGTGTCGCTAATAAAGCGCCTAATGAGTGCTGATTTTAACAGTAATCATTGTTTATTGAAAAGTTTTGTGTGTAAAAAAAAAATGCTATTAGTGACCACATTATATATATATATATATTATTTTTTTTCTTCGATATAAACGTCTGAAGGTATGTGGACATCTGACCATCATGGTGTTTTTTCCCTTATGTGTGTTAACATACATTCATTATTATTATTATTATTATTATTATTATTATTAGGAACCAACAGACTCAAACCTGTTCCAGCATAAAACCATGTATTTCAAGTTTCAAGTGGAGATCCACTCAGTAAAATATTAGTCCAGGAAAAGGCAACATGTCCCTTCAAACTGGTATAAAAAAAAACAAAAACAAAAGTATTTGCCCTCAAATATACTCAAATATCCAAAGTATTATGATTCATTATCGCTATAATGTTCTTGTTATCATTTTTGTCGCATGACTTTTTCACTCAACGTGAAAAGACTCTGTTACTCAGTACACCGATCTTTTAATAGAATGATAATAATGAGTCTGAATGAAATCTATCAAAATGACCTGTAAACTTATTTTTTTCCAAATGCTTAAAAATAAAATGTGTAAATAAAACCATGGGGTGTTGTGGTAAGTTAGAATCGGGAGTTTCTGAACTGTATGTTTGCGCTAAATAGATACCACCAACACCAACAAGTTCAAAACAGAGCAAAGTTAAAGTAAAAGTTCCAAATGGAAATACTATTATATATAATATAGTAACAAATTACATTTATTTATTAATTTTACTGTTCACCACTAAAAACCTAGTGGAGCCTTCCCACAAGACTAGAGGCTTTTACTAGGAAAATATTCAACAAGCACATCTGGCTATGATGCTCAGATGTCCACAAACCTTCGATTATAAAGTGTCGTTCTAATAAAGAAATAGCCTCATTGTAAATCACTTATAATCCAGCATTACTGATGCCTTAAAATCATTGCTTCCTGAACAATGTCATTATTCTCAACATCAGTTTTAGGATATTTCGGCATTTAGAATGAGATAAAAATTAAGAAGAGAAAGAACGTGATTACCATGGACTGCTGAAGAGGGACGACCTGCTTGGCGTAGATCTGACGCAGCGTGTTGGCGTGGCCCTTGATAGAAGTCTGTACATGTCCATTATTCTGAGACAGAGACACAAATATACATAGACAAAACATTGGATTATTAAAGAAAAGGTGTGTTGATTTTATTTTTTTCCAAAGTGTCCAGTTTTCTTAAACTTATATAAAGATTGTCATTGGAACTTGATTTAAATAGAACGAAGCTGAATTTCTACTGGTGAGGATTGAAATCATAGTGCTGGGCAACAACATCGATTTTTGGATCGTTTTTTAATTGCACTCACATTGATTTCAATTCTCAACTTTGGGTATATGATACTACTGGTTCAGATTAATGCGAATTCTATTATTACAAGCCTTGGGCTAAGTTACAACAGAATGCCTTTACATTACATCTTTCAGTGTTTAGCATGGTGGATGCAGGTACTGTGGAACCTATACTCAGTGCTTTCGTCTTAGTTAACATAACATTAGAGAAAAAAAAAATCCTCCCTGCCACTACAAGAGCACTTTCACATAGAAATCTTTCCAAACCTTTTATTCAAATTAAATTCATTTTAAAACGTGTAGAAACAGAAAGAATAATAGAAGCAGAAATACATACATGATGTGAAGAAAGAAAAAAAAAAAAAACCCTGAACAGTGTGTTACAAAGCTTGGACTATGTGAAGTCACAGGAACACACACAGTTCCCTCGAAGCATAAATTACACCTCAGACTTCTTGATTCACACATCATTACTGTGAAAGTCTTGCAGAATGAATGGGAGGCTTGTGCTCACGTCTGCACTCCAAACAAAATGCAGCTTTAAAGAAAAATAAAGAACAGCCCGGCTGTGTACATTAGTGCAGAATTCTGAGCATGCATAAGAGCACATAGCCCTTGTACGAGCTATTCAGGGTTTAAAGAGACGCTTTTTTGAAAAAAAAAGGAAAAAGGAACCCACCAGTTGGTCAGCTTTAGCGTCCAGGTCACTGGCAAATGTCAGCAAGTCAACACGGGTCACTCCTTTATTGAGCTGCAAACCGATTAGACGAAAGAGAAGGAAATCCGATGATCAAAATCGTACAATTTTTTCTTTCTGATCATGAAAACAGCACGTTAGATCGTTTCTTCAGTGAATTCTAAAACATTTAAAGAATGTGTTTATTAGGGAACAATGCACCCTTAATACCACAATTATTTAATAAAAGCATCAATTTAATTATATTGTAATTTAATAATAAAAATGAACTAAAAAAATAAAAATAAACAAACAAACAACTTACTACACAAAACCAAGCAACACATTTCTGAAGCCGTAACTGTTGGATTGACTTCTTTTATATTCATTTTACATTTATGACATTTGGCAGACGTCCCTTTTCCAGAGCGATTTTTATCTCACTCATACAACTGAACATCTACAGAGTTAAGAGCCTTAATGAAGGGCCCAGGGGTGGCAGCTTGGGGTGGCTGGGATTTAAACTTGCAACCTTCGGATCCAAGGTCCGATGCCTCAACCAAGCTACCATCTCTTCCATTTTAAAACTGTATAGGGAGGGGTAGAAACACTCAAGCTTGAATGTTCAAACAGCTAAATTGCATATCGTAAATGACTGATTACACACAATTATGTATGTAAAAATAACACTGGCCAAAAAAAATAAAAAAAGAATGTTTGATTGCGGTGCCCCACATTTTTTCCTATGAAGGGCCAAAAACCAAACTTGAAAAAATTCACTATTCAACATAAAGTTGCCACGGTTCCTTTTATTTATAATTAAAGATTTAAAAGTAAATAAATAAATAGAAAACATGACTCTGAAATCTGCTTGATTATATTTTCATCGTTCCAGTTCCGTGCGACTTATAGTGCAATGAGAAACAATACAATTTATTGTACACTAGAGTTTTAATGACAGACATGAAGCTGGTCCTAATTTTTTCCTCAAAATGCCATTTCTTTTCTCCTCAAATATGGTATTTTTGCCATCTCTTTGTTTTAAATCCTGTGAGAACTCTAATGTCAACTCAGCATTGTTTTTTTTTATGGACATAAATAATAAAAACGATACTAAATTCAGAGTGATGTAATGTGAGCGCTCCTATAAATAGAGATTTACTTTTTAAAATAAATAATGAAAAAATAGTACATTCTGCCAGCACAGACTCTATGCAAATAAAATAAATAGACTATATGTAGTGTTATGGGAAGATCTGGAGGAGCCAGCATGAGAAAATTACCTCAGTAACAGTTGCTAAATGTAATATTCCTGTTTATTTGGGTTCATTTCTGCTGCCATTTAGCTTTATATTGCTTATACTGTACTACATAATCGCAACATTTTACCTGCTAGGTAACCAGTGCATCGTGTAGCTGTTTTGTTGTAATGTGCACTATATATACACACACACGCACGCACGCACACACACACACACACACACACACACACACACGACACTGTACCTCCTCTATATACGCTGCAAAGTCGATGTCCTTAATGCCGGCCTCAGTGAAGTTGATGAGGTTGTGTTTGCCGTCTTTGTTCAACAGGACGATCGTCTTCAGGTCCACCTTCAGGCTGTCAAACTTCTTAGACACGTCCTTAGTGTACTAGAATAGAAAAAAGAGAGAAACCACAGCAGTGTTTTGAGACACAAGGCCCGTGATAGGAAACAGATGCTGGCCCTCGTGGAACAGTGCTGCTTTGTCGCTGCACTACACAGTTAGTTTAGTGTTTTTCAGACTCTATAACCCCTGATTCGGCTCATCGGCTAATTCTCAACCTCGTGTTGGTGAATGAGGCTTATTACAGCAGGAGGTCCCTGGTGGGGGTTTGAAATTTTCATTATACATTCAAACCAATTTGTTCTTTTCCACCATTCAAATTATACAAATCAAGTCCCTGGAATACTTGGACTAATGTAAATTTATGCACCTAATTAACTTTACCCACCTGATTACAGTTTAAACAGGAGAAATCCATCTCTAGATATTCATCACAGCATTAGTACAATTAAAAAAGTTACGTTTATTAGCCTGTACAAAAGTGTAAAAAAAAAAAAAGTATAAAAAGTAGCTACGAGCAAATTGGCATTAAACAGAGCAGCTCGTTTGCATGGCTTTGGGTCAAAACCACACATGCTAGATCCCCATTAACACCAGAAGAAGCTGGATGCCTTCCAACTGGCTGTGAGGAAAAGAAAATCACGGCTTATCGTGAACTTCTGGTTTCTGGAAATGGATCCAAAAACAGCCCACAGTGGAAGATGGCATGGGATAAGTGGAAGCTAATCTTCTTCATATCAACACTTGAGCATGGATCAAGCTTTGCAGCTATATTTATCAGTTTCTAAGGCATATTGTATCTGGGAATGTGTGTATATGGCATGTGATATACAAAGAGCTACTGTACATGCTTTCGCAGAACAAAAGCTGAGCTTAATATTATGAAAATTAGGTGAGTTCGTATTAGAAGTTAATGAAGTGACTCACCAAGCTGGGGCTAAACAAGGCTGAGATGTTGAACACTTTGTCCAGATGGAGGGCAGAGTAAATCCCACGGTTCTCCTTACAGTTACTGATGGGCATACAGAGAGAGAGAGAGAGAGAGAGAGAGAGAGAGAGAGAGAGAGAGAGAGAGGGAGGGGGGGAAAAAAAGATTTGCATCTATTATTATTATTCTCTTATCTGCTTTTTTTTTTTTTTCACTGTCGGTAAACAGCATAGTTTACTCATTTAAACGTGATTTGGAAAAATGTTAGTTTTAATCCTTCAAAACTTTAACTTCAACTCTTTTCTTTCAAAATTAAAATACGTCTGTCACATAGATATTCAATTCTTTACAATCTTGCAGCTTTATCTTTGACAGAATGGGAATCAGAACAAGTATTTATTAAAGATATTTTTGGAAGAAAAAAAGCGAAGACATCACATAAAAATGGTAATAATAAAAGGCTCAGATTATGAATCAATTGTTTAAATAAGACTGTACAAAAATATGTAGAGATTGGTATTTTGTAAAACACAGAGAAATGTAATATATTTATAGCTAATTCCAGACAGATAGATAGATAGATAGATAGATAGATAGATAGATAGATAGATAGATAGATAGATAGGTATAAAGAAAAAACCTTCACACTAATATATACAGTATAATAATAAAGTCACCCATTATATAACAACAGGCCCATTGTTATTACATTTCTACATTTTTTTAAATTTTTTATAATTGAATAATTTTATAATAATTTTTTTAAGCCCCCTATTTACAATGTTCATCAATCTTTTTTTTTCACACAACTTATTACACAATACTTTTTTCTAATGCACTTGTAATCTAATACAGCAGAAAATGTGCAGAAATTAATGTAATAAACAACGCAAATATTGTATTAGTGAAGGAAAAGAAAGACTTTGCTGCCCTCTGCTGGACCATATGAGAGGAAACGTTTTTGGAGATCACATCACTAAATGAGACAAAAGTATTTGGACACCTGATTTTTTTCCAGCCATGTGTAGGTTTTTTTTTTTTATTACCACAAAGTTGAAGGCACATAATTCTATTTGATGTCATCGGATGTAGCATTAAATTTTCCTTTTACTTGAACTAGGAGACCCAATTCAGCTGTTCACAAGCCATGAAGATATGCTTTACATGGCTTGGAGTGGAGGATCGTGAATGGCCTTCCACAGAGCTCTGACCTTAACCCCAACCCAGACTTTTATTATGTAAATTCTCTTTTGAAACAATCCAATATTCTTTGAGATTTACATCAGTGACTTCTTTACACATCAAAATTTACTCTCATATTGGTAAGCAGATGATCGGATGGATATTCACCTGTAGATGTTTTCCACGGTGAGATCCATTTCGGGATTGTTAAAAAGGTAGCCAGGGATGAAGTGCTTCCATGAAGGGTTCACCAGATTTGGAGAGTCCAACACCTAAATAAAAAACATTAGCATTAACATTTAATCAAAATTCCCTCCTCATCACTGAAAACCTTGATGTGATAGCTTTTTATGGCATATTCTAGGCTTATGATTAGACTTTTCCCGGTGTGAAAGCACAAATACACACGTATAGCAGACATCACATTTATGTATACACGCATAGAAAGGCTTTTGAATGTAGCTAGAAGCTGCAAAATAAGAACTTGAGACACGGATCTTTCCATCGATCTGCGGTTCTTCCCCGCACTGTGACCACAAAGTCGAAAGCACGCGATCGTATAGAATGTCTGTGGAAGCAGCTGCATGAAATTTTTCGTTCACTTCAACTACCAGATCCGAACCTGTTCCGCCATGACAATACCCCTGTGCACAAATTTCAACAGGGACACTCCAAAATCCAGAGGAAAATCTTCCTAGCAGAGTGGAGGATATTATAACAGCAAATGTGGACTAAATGTGACTAAATGACTAACAGGATGTTTAGAAAGCACATACCAATATTATGTCTAGGTGTCCACAAAGTTGTGAATCTATACTACAGTGTATCTAGGAAAAAGTGAAGTGCTGTGAATTCTTTCCAGATGTTTTAATGAAAACTATTTATTCTGCACAACAGCATCATCTACAGGCAGTAAAGGTAAACGGCATAATAATGGATGACACTGCCTTAATTAATCAGCCCACAAAATACAGTATTTGCTCACTGAAGCAGCAGAATGAAGTGTAATGGACTGTTGTGCTTATGCTGAGGTGTATGCATTCTTGCCTTGAACAGCTCTCTGGAGTGGAAAGGTTCACAGACCAGCTTCTCGACGTTCCCCCCTAGCACAAACGTTGCTGTCACCACTGCCATGAGAACCCAGGAGAACATGAAGCTGAAGCCCACACCACTAAAAGAAACACAATGCATATAGGGATAAAATGATTTTCTGAATGTAAGAGTTGTTTTTCTTCAAAATGTGAAGAAAAATTACTTCTAAATATTATATATGATTTAATAGAGTTCGATTGATATAGGATTTTACTGATACCGATAGCTAGGTTGGATTGTACCTGCCGATAAACGATTAAACAACCGATTTTTCAAATGATACTGGATAAAAAACAAACAAACAAACAAACATAAAACTCAACGTCTATACTAAATAAATACTAAACTGAACTATACAAAAAAAGTACTGAATCATGAAAATGTACTAAATGAAATAAAAACAAATATATAAATTACACTAATAAAATAAAATACAGAGTTGACGCAACCTGGAAAAACTATCAATATTGATTTTGGAGATAGCCGATAGTTCCAGCAATCAACTTTCGGTGTGGATTAATCTGCAAAACTGATGAATCAGTTGACCTCTACAATATAATGTCCCAGAGATCCTTTAAAATGCCGAAGTCGGTGCTGGATTACAGTTTCGGGTCCAAATTGACAGGAAATTTGGGGGCCTATGCAACCTGTCGGCAATGATTCAGCAGGATTTGCAGCCAATCAGGCCAGAGAGAATGAGCAAGACAAAGTCAAAGTGTAAAGAGGGCCTGATCATACTCAGTTCTCCTCATTGAGAAATTTGAAGCACAACATACAGTACAGTACAACAAGCCATGTTTAAATAAGGAGTGTTCTCCTATAAGTAACTTGAAATAAAAATTTTCTACCACAGAAGGCAAAATGCCACATTTTTGCATCCAGTAATGCCTCACTTACGCCATCAGCAGGTTCCCTCCTGTGTTAGACACACAGCCACGGCTAGTCGGAGAGGCATGTCTGTCAAATCCCAGGATTCCACACAGAAGACCCAGAAAGTTGAAGGCCACGATAAGCGCCACCATGCAGCACAGTGTAATACAGCTGATCCACCTGCAATATTTTATAAACAATCAAATATTTTATTAGATTTGAAAAAAGAAAAAACATAAAACAATGCCATGATGGTGTTGGTCCAACAGCTTTTACAATTTAACTAATAGATACACTATATGGACAACAGTTTGTGGACATCTGTCCATAAGTTTAGTATTTGCTTTTTGAACATCCCTTTCCACATTTAGTCCCCATCTGCTGATACTAGATTTTGGATTTTTGCTCCTTCAGCCAATAAGAGTGTTAGTAAAGTCAGGTTCTGATGTACATGAGGTGAGGAGGCCTGGGGTTCAGTAAGAGTCCAGAGACATCCTATCCAATTGTGTGCCTCCAGCATTGTGGTAACAGTTTGGGGAAGAAACAAATATGCCTGGAACAGTCAGGTGTCCCAATACTTTTGTCTATACAGTGTAATTTTTCAAGTCTTTAAAACGCTATTCATTTTGCTTGTGTTCCCATCCCACATTGCTGCGACTGGGATGTGTGCATCTGTCAGAGATGAGGTACCTGTAGAAGTCCATTTTGTCGATCTCCGGGTAAAGATCCTCGATTTGAGAGTGTGTGTGGCTGATGATATTGGTCACGTTGTTTACAGTAGACTGCACTGGAAACAGCTTCGAAAATCTGGTGATGTTGTTCCCAATGCCATCCAACAAACCTCGGACTCCTAAAACCGGTGAGAAGAAAAAAAAAAAGACAGCTCAAATATCACATGATAGAAGTGACACACTGATTATCTGGGACGCCGTGGGGGTATTTACTTATTTTAAAAAACGTACCTTCAGCCACATTTCTGGTCTGGTCTGTCACCATGTTTGGGGTGTCATTGAAGGCTAAAAACCCCTTGTTGGATGAGGAAAAAAGATTTCAATGCCTTATAATAAAACTTCTGAACAATAAACTAGAAACAAACAAACGAAAAAAAAAAATGTATAGAATAAACCTTTGATAATAAACTATAAATAAATTCTGCATAATTATATCAGAAGATTTTATGAGAAAAACAATAATAATAATAATTTATATAAATTAATTTATAATTTTTTTTCTAATTCTGCCTATTGAAAGTTTGGAAACACCTAATCCTTTAATCAAGACAAGTTGAACATCTTCCCAGAAGAGTGTAGGGAATTATAAAAAGCACATACCATACTTAACACCAGGTGTCCGCAAACCTTTGGCAATATAGTGTATACATTTACAGATGTTCCACTTAATTTTCATTGAAAAATCCTCAATTAACATGAAGAGCAGCCTTACACATTCTCGTCTCCAAACATTCATACTTTGCCATGCTTTTTGTAAAACTTGCCATAAAGCGTTCTTCACTAGTTCTTCACTGGAGATTTCTTTCTGACCTTGTGATCCAGTTCATCCCAGAGCAGTTCAATAGGATTTAGATGCGGTGACTGGACGTCTCATGATAGTTAACACTCCAGATGACTTTTAGCTCTCTAAATAACACTTTCAGAGCTTGGACTTATTTTTCGGATAATTGTATTGTTGTATGGTGAAGTCGGTTCCAATCGGAACTGCATGGTGTTGGTTCTCCAACGTTCCCTGCTCTGAAACAACCCCAAAACTTTTTTATACATTTTCCTGTTAGGGCCAAAAATGTCAATTTTCTTCCAGTGTCCAATTCTTGTGAGTTTCAGAATTTTGTTGCATATAAACAAAAGGAAAATGAATGTGTCTCAAAAACCATAAAAAACTAGGTGTTTCCAAACTTGTGACAGACAACGTAAAAAAAATATATTAATAAAATTATGAATAATAATTATTTTTTATTAATAAATTTCATTATTTCAACATAAAACGCCATAGAAACAATTCCCTATAAGTTTTTTGGTCTATCGTCTTATCCGCGAGAAACCGGGAAAATCAGACAAACTAATGAGTTATGTGGAAAATGCAATTCCACGATAAACCTGGGGATGCGAGATTCCAACTGCGGTAAAGTGGGGGATTACTGTATATATCAATTTAATTAATGATGACAGCTTATAGGACTAATAGGAAAACTAAAAGGTTTTCGTCTGAGTGTAAAGGACTTGGGAAAATATCACTGTGGAAAAGTGATTTATCGTAAATGTATGATGAGTTCATACATTTGAAATGAGTTCAGTTGATGAACATGTTATCCTAATAATATCTTTTATGATTATGTTATTCTATTCATCAAATACATTTCCTCAGATTGTATTTTTCCTTAATTTGTGATAGTTATTTTTATTTTTTGCTCTATTTTTATTACCTGGTCTATTTCATAGACTTTTTATTAGAATCTAAAAAAGAAAAAAGAAAAGCTCCTAAATTTGACTACATTTTCAAACAGACCATTGGACTTTATTTTACAGATCAGTGCACTGGTGTAGTTATAAATTTGTTCCAATCTTTATAACTAACTGTGTTTGCATTATGTTTCATAATAAATTTTTTTTCATCATGCACAACAACAAAACTCCGACACCATAATTATACTGAAGTACCTGGTGAACTATCTGGGCGAGGTCGGTCTTCAAAACGTCGTTCACTTTGGCCAACTGCTCACTCACACCAGGCAGCTGAAACACACAAATTCTTATTCAGGATTTTATATATAATTAGCTCTCATATTATTATATAATTGCTTGTTGTCTTTTTCTTTTCCTTTATAAATTTTCTAAAAATATTACTATTTAGTATGCTAGCAATTACGATCATAAGATCATATTTCATAGATCACAAAGTGAAACTGAAACTAGAGGTTTCAGTGATTCAACAGTTTTTATCCGGCACTGATAGTTGATTGCTGAAACTATTGGAAAAAATCTATATCAATTGCCAATTGCCGATAGTTTTTTCGGGTTGCGCCTACGCGGAAGTGGCAGAGAAGGTTGGCTATTATTATAAAGTAAGAAAGCGGCCTCTAGAGGCGAATCCCTGACACCACATGCTGTTTGTTTTGACAGTAGAGACTGAGAGCTGTACCTCATTCAATAAAAAACAATAAAAGTATTTACTTCATTTAATATTACAAATAGAATATTTGTAATATTCGTTTGATTAATCGATTATCGGCAAGTACAATTCAACCTAGCTATCGGCATCGGTAAAATCCGCTATCAGTCGACCTCTGACTGAAACCTCACCGCTGAGTAGTTAGCGCTGATCTCCAGTTGGCTGAGCGAGCTGAGGATGTTGACACAGATATGAACTATGGGTGACAGCGACTCGGCACACGCTGGGTCGTCCAGGGCATTCGAGATGTCAATTCGCACTCGGCTCAGGTTGGATTCCAGCTGCACCGTACCCTCTTGCAGAACCGCCAACGTCACGGTCACATTCTCTAGAGCTTCTTTAGTGTCCTTAATCACTGATTTACACACACAAACACAACCATATCTAAAAAAGATGCATTTGTCATGGTTACCTTTAGTGGTTCTTTTACTTTGATATGTATGACAATGATAATGACATACTCAATATTATATATTAAAGATGGCAACATTCAGCGATTCGCATCGGTTCATTAACATAAAAGTGAACATTTTTAACTTATTTGTGTCGGTAAAAACAGATTTATTTAGATTATATTATTAGTAGATGCACTGTACAATATGTAAATATATGTAAATATGTCATTTCTACTCGCTAAACTGTTTCTCAAGCGTGTTCTCTCAGCATCACTGCACTACAGAGACCAAGGCTTGTTCTGAGAGTCACATAGAATACAGATTAACATGGCAGAGGTAGAGCTGCATCTTCCTGAAGACAGAACAGGCAAAAAGAGATATATATATATATATATATTTGTATATATTCCTCGTGGGAACCTGAGTGCGAGAGAGAGAGATATAGAGAGAGATAGAGAGAGAGAGAGAGAGAGAGAGAGAGAGAGAGAGAGAGAGAGAGAGAGAGAAAGACTAATTGGATAGAACTTTCGATGTTTTACCTCCAGCCATGTTCTCTGCCTCGTCCAGGGCAGGCAGCACAACTTTTCCCAGCTCTTCATGAATCCTTCCACCCAACAACTGACCTACATCTACACACACACACACACACACACACACACACACACACACACACACACACACACACACACACACACACACAGTTACATACATGCAGTGAAAACACATTTTAGATAACACACTTCAGCTAACATTGCCTACTTACTGTCCAGATCACAGAGAACCTGGTTCTTAGCGGTTCCATATTGAGATATCAGGTGATCGATTTGCTGGAAAAAGAACAAGACAAAATGATAATCTGTAAACATAATGAATACAATTAAACTGGACTTTTAGTGGGTGGACTATTAATCATATCGATTAAATCATCATCAGCAAATCCAGTCATTCATCTGGCCATGTTTCTGTCTACCTCTCCATCCACCCACCCATCCATTCTTCTCTGCATCCAATCAATCAATCCATATTCTCCATTTTCTTACCGTTGGTGTGTTATTGGCAAAGGTGTACAAGTCTCGAATATTACTGTTGACGAGCCTCTTCATGGTCTTTAACTGAGAACTCAGGTTCTGATTGGCCGCATACGCACACAGGACCCCAGCGCTGGGAACAGAGAAGAAAAAGAACCATGAAGGCAAAACATTAGGAAAGAGCACGTCAGTAGATGGCAGCACTCACATACAAACAGTGGACACCAGATTTCTATATGCATTACATCATTTATACAGAAATCGTAAATAATCTTAAGGATACACATTTATAATATTTTCACATACAGATTAATGATGCAAATTCATCTAAAATTATAGTAGAGCTATATTAATGCACAAGATATAGTATATCAGCTTATAACATCAATAAACCATGAACACAATGTTGTAGAATAATGCAGAAATCCAAAAAGGAACCATCATCTGGAGCAAAAACAACATTGTTATTCGGATTAAGAGGCAAATGATTAAGTATTTACGGCTGATTCATTTCAAGCAGCTTTAATTTATCGACCATTGAAACAGGTAGCAGCAGGAGGTTCAAGTATAAAAGTATGAAGATATGAAGCACAGCTACATATTTTGGGAAATCGGGGAAGAGAGTGGTGCAAAATCAGATGCCTTCCATAGAAACAATGTTTCAAGAATTTTCAAGACCGGAAACTTTCCATGGTAATTAATAAACTGGGAATTTACAAAATCGCAGGTTAGCATATAACAAGGAAAATAAATGTAGCTAAAAAAATCTTGCAGGATTAATTTTTTTTAACAAACAAAATGCTTATAATTATGTTTGTATAAGATACAGTTTATATACATTTCTACACATTCCCATAAAGTTTATGGAATATTTCCCAAATTTCCATGCAAAGTTTTCTGAAAATGTAATGTACATTTTCCGTCCCTTCGCAACAATATTCGTGACTAATCTTTTAACAGAATTCATGTTTATATACTGATTAGAAATGTCTTATATCGATTTCTATTCCAGTCATGAAATGAAATACCTAGACGATGTTAAACATTTGTGTGTAAGCTCTCCTCTCTGTTTTGGTGATTTGACGTTGTAGGAACATTATGACAGCCAGTAAGTGATTAGTAAATGATCTGATCAGCCTTAATATCAATCTATTCAACAATTTTAATCAAAGCAATCAAGATTTTCAGCGGGTGAGAAAATCTCACCTGGATAGCAAGTTGAGGGTCAGAAAGTAGGTGAAATAAAAAACTATTCCTTTAGTTGAATACATTTTTGTTTTCTCAGACATATTATTGGCCAAAAACAGTAGCCATGGTGACGCCAAAATAGGTTTTTCCCACCACACTGCCACCTACAGTATATAGCTCCAATATAATACGTTTCACAGTACATACAAGTATTAGTATGAATTGTTGTTCCCTGAGACACGACACAGAAAAGCTGGACAAGAAAATGGTTTCAAAGTTTAGGGAAGGTGACTCCTGTTGCCCCATCCTCCCTCTGGACATTGAAAATGCTAGCTGAGGCGACTGAAGTCCTAGCAACAAAGAGGCTTTGTTATTCTCCCTCCCTCCCCCTTAACGTTTGCTCTCCTTCCTTTTCAGTAAATAGTTCAATAAATCTGTTTAGACCAGCTGGGTCAGAAACAGAGTTACAGAAAGAACAAAGTGGAAATGCAGATAACGTCCCTTAGACAATTATATAGAAGAGCCACCATGCATATAAAAAAAATACACCCACTCGATGCACAAATCAAGCGAAGAAACTCGAGATGCATTTTTCGCCTGCAGTCATTTTGAAAATACCCCACCACCCAGACGTGACCGTTACGAAATGAACGTGTAAACAAGACAAGACACCTTATTACAACAATGTTGCCAGGGCAAGAGCAGAAATATTTGTAATTTGTAGACATTAGCTAATTTTATCTGAAAACACGTCCGATCAAAAATTTTACACGCTTAGTGTGCTGCCTGGAGGGAAGACAATGTGTGTTCAAGCATGGAAAATTTAAACGCCCATCACTTTAGACTTTGGCTTTTATGCTATAGGGTCATCCCTTTCCAGGTTCAATCTTGCCCAAGTTCTCTCCCACAACCCCACCGCTGTTTCCTTCACTGGCTTCCAGCAGCTGCACGTATCAGATTCAAAACACTGATGTTTGCCTACAAGGCCAAAAACCTTACCTCAGAGACCTCATCACACCTTACACTACACCACGCTGTCTGAGATCCTCCAGCACTGCCTGACTGGTACCACCTTCTCTCAGAATGAGAGGTAAGAATACTTCAAGGCTCTTCTCAGTTCTGGCACCGAGATGGTGGAATGAACCTTCCCTAGATGTCCGTACAGCGGAGTTTTGGCTATATTTAAGCGATGAGTGAAGACCTTCCTCTTCCTGAAACACTTAAATTAGCGCTTTCCAAGTTTGCTTTGTTTAAAAAAATAAAAAATGTATTAAAAATGAACAGAATTGTAGTCCGATTTATATTAAGTGTGTAATCTTCCATACCAGTGTAGATTAATTAATTGTTAGAGACTCGAAGCACTTTTGTACGTCGCTCTGGACACGTCTGCTAAATGCCACAAATGTAAATGTAAATGTACTACTCTGTCGAAATAACGAATTTGGCACCGACCCATGGTACATTTTAGATACTGTTTATCAATCTATTTTCAAATTTGTATGTTAAAAACAAGCTTGCAATCTATCTAGCAGTAAAATTAAGCGATGTTGGTAAATAATGGCTTTTTATTGGAAAAAGCAAGCTGTTTTTACCTCACAGAATTGAGGCTACGGGATAGAAAATGAGCCACATAGTAAAAACTGAACTGTATACAATTAGATAAAAATAATTCCTGCCCTGACTTTTGTTGTTTTTTTGCAACGGTTACTTTTGGATCAAAAATACCCTGGATATAAGATTTTTTTTATGGAAATGGAATAATGGTTACACATTTGGTAGAAACTGGAGGAAAGATGTAGAAGTTAAATCACAAGCGTCATTAAATGTAAGTTTCCGTGTTCTTTGTGATTTACACTCGCACGCCTCGGTGTCATCTCTCCCTAGGATGCGACAGATGCCTCTTCATTTTTCTGAAATAAAGCTGCAAAAGTTTTGACTTAATTAAGCTGCGGCTTGGTCCGTTGCACGGGAAAATGTGGTGGTGTGATTGGTGGGCATGAGGCTCGTGTTTCGCTTGCACAATGCCCTGCTGTATCCCCGCTGCGTTCCCGCGACTTTTTTTTACTGCCTGGCTGGGGGCTATTCCAGCTCTGGGTGGGGGTAAGAACCCCAATAAACCACTTGATATACAACGACTGACCAACTGGGTCTGGTTTCACACAACAACCTCTCCAGATCCAAATCTGCTCTCTGGCTTCCACCTGGCCTGAGCCGCAGAGTCGAAATGCGATCGGTGCAAACAGCCAGGAGTCGGATCAAGACAAAGACGGTCACTGTGAGGGGATATGGAGATGCGCAGCAGGTGAAGAGTGAGAGAGTGTTATCAGGAGGCGTGGGCTGTTTCGAAAGCACCACTGCTCTACACCTAACCTTCATGCTGTGTTCAGTATTTAGCAAAAGATCTCAAATGAGGCCATTTCTTTGGATTTTACTGCAAATCTGTACAACAGATTCTCTATTTTCAGGTAGACTATTATACATTTACATAAACATCCGCTCTAAGTTTATTAGAACATTTATAAATTAGATCCTAGAGCAATCCAGAGTTTAGCGGGTGGTGCGTCATTAATAATGGTCCGTGGAAAAACACAATGCCCTGTGTGTAGTTAAATAGACTAAATTAACTTTTCTGTATTTGAATTATTTGAGTAACTCAAGGCATCGTTTATGTCCTAGTAATAATTATAATTTTCTTTAAATTAAATGTTTGATGTTTATTTGTTTGCACAGGTCCCTGGTTGAAGACCCATGTAATAAGCTTATTAGGAGGCATAAGAAATACATTTAAAATCATAATAAAATCTCCACAGTAATACTAGTAGTCACTCCAGCCCATGTCATTTTCTGTTATAGACCGACCTGGACCCCCATTAAAGAAAGAAAAATTATGTGGCCCTCACAATAAAAAAAAAAAAAAGTTTGGGGACCATTCAGCAACTTGTGCATGATGATCGTCGGACAACATCCCCGCTGTGCAAGGGGACTATTTTGAAGGGGATATTCTGTAAATGTGCAAAGTACTTGCTTGTAAACAGAGAGTCTCAAAACTTTTTAATACCACTTCATATTTCCACCATGTAAAATGCAATTTCAAAAATATCATTACTGACAGAACCATGTATAATGTTGTCAGGGTCCTGATATCTTGTATTTGAAGTCAAATGGGTTAAAAGAAACAAATGCTAAAACGCTAAATAAAAGCAGTCTCGCCGTGCCTGGGTGTCACGCCATCTCGCTGCTGCTCAGACGTGTCACAGCATGCTTAAGAAATGGTCGTTTTGTCTTGGATAAATGTAAAAAGCAGTCATGTCTGTGTGCTAATTGGGTCACATCTTGATTTATTTAACTGGTTCCTATTTTATTTAATTTTTTTAGTTTTACAGCTGTCACTGCTGCCAATATGGTTTCAGGGCACATGCCAGAAGAAGGGACATTGGGACTGAAAGAAACTATAGGCAGACACTAAGAATGATGAGCTTTGTTCAGCTATTCCAGCAACACACTTACCGTTAAACTCTCTAAAGCACCTTTCGAGAGCATGCATACTGTATTTGCGAGTGATCTTATTCTTGGATATCATCCACGACTGTCTAAATGGACTGCTCTTTTAACAATGGCCTTTTAAGCTTCGTCGTGGTCTCGCTATTGCATTTTCAATGCAGCTACTGAAAGACCAGCAGGTACTTGACATTCTTTCACTGTTGTTGAGTCCCTAACCCCCCCCCGCTATAATTTTACCCACTCAGAGTTGCCTCTCTGTCCGTGTCACTGTAAATAGCTTTATTAGGCCCCGTGTGTCATGGTGCCTCCTGGCCCTGGAGATTTAATATGTACGGTATGTGAGGCAACTGAGCCCCCTGATCTCCAGGCAGCCAAGTCTCAGCCTTAAATCCTTAAATCACATCGAGTTCAGTTGTATACCGCTGCCCTCGGAGCCTCTGTGTGTCTGTTGATATTCTAAAAATGTGGAATCTTTAGAAATGTTTTTTTTCAATCTTCAGTTCCGCTGGAGCACCATGAAGCTGGATGGACCACTCATGCCAGAGCATGGATGTGTGCTTGTTGCTGTAGCAAATAACTGACGATTGTAGTTCAAAAAGGTGGAGAAATTAACATTTAATGCTAATGTAATTTGATGCTAAACCTCTTTGAGAATTCATAGTGAATAGCAAGACAAACATAAATCAGTCATCCTGGACCACATTCAGTTTATTAAAATAATAAAATTTACTAATTTATAGCTGGAATTAAGTGGATCAAGTAGATTTTTTGGGCCAGTTTATTAAAATAATCGACACATAAAAGGTTACCAGAATTTAGTACAGATGTCCACTAGCTCTAAACATGAGCACTTGCCTTAACCTTGAAAAATAAAAAATACAACCTTACTGATAAGAAGTGGCAGCTGAAATTGGATAAATATTAGGGGTGGGGTTGGATTATTATTTTTTTTTTACATTGTACCTAGAAATAATACCTAAATAAGTCTTAGATAGTAATAAATACTTATTCAAAATACTTTGAACAAGCCATCGGAAAGCCATAACACCCAAATGGTTCCAGGTTGATCATTCGGTGAGGGACCAATGTTTGGGAATTGTAAATGAAATATACTATATGAATTTCTTTTGACTATATTACATTTACATATTTGGAAATAATTGGGGATAAATAGATTGCGTACACATACCATTGAGGATCAGCGTGAAACTGTATTTTAAAGAATGTATGAACATTTCGTCTTGACTTTGTAATGGAGGATGACGTTTTGTTGTTTGTTTTCAATAAAAATAAAAGTAAAAAAAAAAAGGAATAGAAAATGTGGACTGAGAAAAAAAACTAAACCCAACCCCTTTTTTGTTCACATATAAAATTTTATATAAAAGTAAGGAAGATTCTACATGACTAGTTCTAGCCATAAATAGATACCTTTAGTTATCTAGTTAAAATGTCTTGTTTTAACATCAAAAAGTCATCCAACCAACACAAACTTTTTTGCACCAAAACTAATTAGCAGAATTATGTACTGTATACAGTGGAACCTCGATACTCGCAACTTTGAAACTCGCAACCTCGATAGTTTTTATTTGGAACCGGACTAAGAGTTGTCTTCTTCTTTCGGCTACTCCCATTAGGGGTCGGCGTTAGGGTTAGCGAGAAGCCGCGAGTGGCTCAGAAGTTCGGCGTAACATTGAAAGAAAAAAAAAAGAGTTTGTACTAATAAATTACATACAAATGTGTGAATAACTATTTAATTATTGTATTATTCATTTAAAGTAGTTAATAAAACATTTATGACCAGTAATTCACAATTTTTTTTGAGTTTACACCACAGTACATGTACAATTCCCCTTGAAAAAGGAACCATCAAAAGCAGAGAGCCTCACAATATGGAAAGTAAGCATCATATATACATATAAAATTTGGACCTGATGCTTACTTTCCATATTGTGTGAAAACATTTTTTGGGTGCACAATTTTGTAGTCATTAGATATAAAGGTCATAAAAGTGTGTGTGCATGGCCAGTAAGCTATTTTAGGTAGGTACGTGGGTAAGGAAGTAGGCAGGTAGGTATTCAGTATGTAAGTGATTCAGTAGGTGGATGGGTAGGTGGGTATTTGTATAGTTGTTTTTAGGGGGAATTTGCCCTGCTTCAAACGTAAGAAGAAGGTGAGAACTAGGTAGCTAGATGCATGGGTGGGTAGGAAGGAAGTAGGTGTTTGATATGAGTACAAAATTTACTTTGTAACAGGAGCACTGTAAAGAAACTGATGATAATACAAACAAAGCAAATACGAGTGAATAACGATAGCCCTTGCAGACACTATACAACCAAAGTAGGTTGACACCTGAGCATCATATCAATAAGTCAATCTTTCTTAAAACGGTTGCCAAGTTGGAAGGTGCACAATTGTACATGTCGTCTTTGTATGCTGTTTTACAATTACCTTTGACTGGAGATAAGAGGTCCAAGTTTGTTCCAACTTGTTAATGGTACCGTGTGAGAGAAGTGGGCTCCAGTGGAAAAACCTCTACACAAATGTTGACCTCAATCCCACTAAACACCTATAGAATGAACTGTATTATACTTGATAGAAGTGTCCGACCTCGTTAATGGAGTTCAACTGATATGTTGATGATCGATATATAATGCTGATCTAATATTCTTTTTTACCCCCCTTCTTTTCATTAAATCTAACAATAATTAATACGAAGTGATAGAGAAAATTACTTAAGTTAAACATTTCTTGAACAACACAAGCTTTTCTAAACAGTGCACTTGTTACCAGGTTTTGGTACCCTAGCCTACCTGTAGCATAAACTACAGCATAAAGTTTGCTAACAATACAGTTCCAAAAATTCACATTCACTCTCCAGACCTTATTCTTATTCTCATTCTCTCTATCGGCATAATATTTAACCAATGAAATTTATAAGGTGACATTTGGCCCTAATGTATACTGTAATTAAGATATACAAGACATGATTTAAACTGGTGTTCAGAGTTTACAGTTGCTCAGTAGTGTGCTGCAAGAATAATCGTATGTACTCATGCACACACTTAACACTTACGTGATAATGAAGGTGGTGGTAAGCAGGAGCGTGGTGAGCAGTCCTCTCTGGCAGTCTGCATTTTTCTTTTGTCTCTGGTGCATCTCTCCTCCGCAGTTATCGCAGCAGCGACACATGCAGAAGAGCAGTCCGACCAGGGGCACGAGCACGATGAAGAGAATCCCCACGACCGCACACACCACAAAGCCCAGCTCATAGTAAATCACCTGCGCAATATAACGATCCACTTTACACACCAGGCTGACTTGGTGGTCATGGCTAGGTTATGACCCTGTGCAGATATATATATTATATATATATATATATATATATAAATTAGAGGTCGACCGATAAGCGATTTTATCGAAACTGACAGTTTAAATCAATCAATCAATCATCATTAATCAAGCAATAGTTTTTAAAATAGATACTGGATTTTTAAAAAAACAACCATACTGAATTAATAATGAACTTAATACAAAAGAAAAAAAAAGAAGAAAAACAGTACTGAATCATGAAAATGTGCTCAATCAAATAAATATGAATATATTAATAATATTAATACATATAAAGTTAAATAAAAACATGCATTTAAACTGAAACAAAAAGTAACACTCCAAATAGATAAATACATTTACATCCAAAATGAATACAAAAATCACTTCAAGCAAACAGCACACGTCAATGATTCTCCTCTAGTAGCCGATATCATATTGTAAAACGAAACCTGGAAAAACTATCCATCGCTATGGATTTTTGCTGACAGCCGATAGTTCCAGTAATCAACTATCGGTGCCAACAGCAAAACCGATGAATCGGTCGACCTCTAGAATACATTCTCTGTAAGTAATCAGGAGTTGTGTGAGACACTAAAGACATTTGGGACTTTTAGGAGTTGACCGATGTAAAGATGGCTGAGGGTGACCTGAAAATAAACCTCTTACTGTATTGGTCTGTTAGGGCAAAAATCCCAATTTGGAGTCACCAACAAAACATGGGATTGAAACTTGTATTGTGGTTTAAGAATTGTATACACCATAGAATGTGCCAAATCGAACATGCGGATCATATAATACACAATAGAATTTGTTTGTCTCACATAGAATAAAAAAATAAATAAAAAAATGTACCTTAATTACATTGCATTAATTAAACATTAGTGCCAGCCACAGTAGCCATCAATACAGTTGTTCAAACCTTCAAGTCTCTTAGGGTTTGAGCTAGTTCTAGGAACAGGAAAAGGAAGTGGCTTATAACAGGAAACATTAACTCACGTTTTAACAGTCTCATAAAGAATGTCTGATTTACAGTACTGTCTTATTGAATTATGAAAGATCCAGTTCATCTCCAGTCATCACAGTTTAAAAACTAAACTCATTCAAAACACACCTTTATTACAAAAACAAAAATATCAGCAGCTGAAAAAAGGAATATCCTCACCATGTAACCTGTCATGGTGATGTGATAATTAATCACATTTAAATCTAAAAGCTAGCTGCATAGCCATACAGCGTGACTGAGCTGCTGGAAGCTTTCCAGGCTCCAGACTCCAGGTTCCTTGGTCTCACGGTGTCTGTCTGGCTTTAATCTAGTTTCGCATTCCCATAAAATGTTCATTGCTCTCAGGCCAAGGTGAGATCAGAAAGCTGAGCATTTGAAGTAAATGAATTGAGAGCAAGCGGATGTTTTAAACTCTCAGACTCACAGACATGCATCACTTTAATGTAGCGTGAATGAGAGTGGATGTCTTGAAATAAAGTATGTTGACTATCCATCAACGTTTCTGAGAAAAGGGTCCAGGTCAGGTCACTGACCACAGTTCTCATCAGCATGACCAGGCTTGAGTCTAGCTCTGAGGATAACTGGCTGGGATTATAGAATGCACTGTTTGCGCCATTACGTCTGAAATTCCCCGAAACGGAATAGGTCAGGTGGACTTTGGGGGGGCTATTACTTGGGTTGAGTTTAGATATATAGAAAATATAAATAGAAAATACGTTCTTCTTACAAAAGGTTTACAGAATGGAAATCGCACACGTGATATCAGTAATTATCTGACCATTTGGTGACTTTATGGGTAAGGGAACCCCTGCATGTTTGTACTATGAAAGGGTATTATATACTGTACAACCCCAATTGCAAAAAAGTTCGGATGCTGTGTAAAATGTACATAAAAACAGAATGCAATGATTTGCAAATCTCATAGACCCATATTTTATTCACAATAAAAAAAACAACTAATAATAATTTTTAAATGAATGACTGCAAAACATCTTAAAGAACTTGAGACAGGCCCATGTTTACCACGGTGTAGCATAACTTCTTCTGAGAACCGAGAAAAATAGTTGCATGGGTTTTGGGAGAGGAATGTTGTCCCATTCTTGCCTGATATACTGTAGGATTCAAACTGCTTAACAGTCCTGGGTCTTCTTTGGCGTATTTTTCGTTTCAAATATTCGTGCCAAATATTTTTTATTGGTGAAAGCCAAGCCATGCTGCTGACATAGATGCAGTATGTTTAGCATTGTTCTGCTGAAATATGCAAGCCCTTTCTTGTCTGGATGGGAGCATATGCCCGAGCATATGTTTCAGCAATAATGGTGCAAGCTGCCCATTCAACAGACACTTTTACACCCCATATCATTAGAGATGCATGCTTTTGAAGTGAGCAATAATAATAATAATAATATAGTATAGATTTTTAAGATTGGCAAATCATTGCAGTTTTTTTTTTTTTTTAGATTAACATTTTACACAGCGTCCCGTCTTTTTGGGAATGAGGGTTGTACTTACATGCAAAAGAAAGTTTCGGATAATACTAATGACTAATGATTTATAGGTGCAAAACATTTTACCGTCATGACAAGTCACTGAGGTGTTCGCAAATGGTATGAGTAGATCTACCACATTGCTAATGTGACCGCTAATGAAGCAATTTCTCTTGTAAAAACAAAAAAGAAATTTTAAAACAATTGGTTGGACAGTTTCCCTATAAAAGATACAAATGTACTTGTTATAAAACAATCAGAGGAGTCATTTAAAGAAATAAATCTGGTAGCAGGGACAAGAATGGCCTAGTTATGGCCTTCACATGACATAAACCAAACTTATCCTCAGTAACTGTAAGTAATTGGGAGCGTGTATTAGGTCTGGGATCCCACAGGATCCACATAAGGGGGTTTACTTTTATGTGGGAGACGGTCATTTATCAACCTTGCTTGTGTGACTCTTAGCTTATTTCATTTTTCTTTATTAACTGCTTTTTTTCCTATCAGGGTAAATAATTAATCTGTTCTTATGGGAGCAAAAGGGAAAATAAAAAAGTGAGAGTGCTTGGTAAAAGTTTCTGCAGAATATCTTTGGGGAACGTCTAGGCAAAGATTCTTTGCGTCAAGTTGGAATAGTAGGAGTTGTAGCAAGCCTAGCCAAAATTTCATGATTAAGCATCGTGGTCACCTGACCACCATGACCAATATGTTACAAAGCATACAATTGTCTAGGCCTCTTTATATGCTGCTACATTAAGATTTCCCTTCACTGGGAACTCACGGTACCGAACCGTTTTGGTGGCCACTCGATCCGTACCACAAATACGATTTGTTCTGCGCATGCGTAAAATTGCTACCACTTCCTGTCATTGTCAACGACTAGCGATATTGATTCTCCAGCTTCAAGTCTTTCTCTTAAAAGGAGAAATTCCTGACAATTCTGCATATCGAGGGAGTGAATGAATGAGTGAAGGACAAAAAGGAATGAATAATTTTAGGAATAAATAAATTGAAGGAATAAATTACAAAAAACTATTTTTGTGTGTTTCTTCAATGCAGACATTTGTTAAATTATACTAAAATAAGTAGAACAATTAAGTAGAACATATCTTTAGAAAATTGTATATTCAATGCAAAAAAACACACATTATACACACTTCTGTATTAAGCGAATTGGGTCGAACAAATGTAAACTGTAATTTATCTATTTATCTAATTTTATAGAATTTTTTAATTTGTGCCTATTCAATCAAATACTCAATTTAATCCATATAATAAAATGTGTATTGCGGTAATTTGATTGATTCTATTTCAATTTGATATACAGCTGAAACCCGGTGTAAGCGTTTAAAAATCATATATTGTGATTTCTGGATTTTTTTTTTAGATTATGTCTCTCACAGTGGACATGCACCTACGATGACAATTTCAGACCCCTCCATGATTTCTAAGTGGGAGAACTTGCAAAATAGCAGGGTGTTCAAATACTTATTTTCCTCACTGTATATTAAAAAGCCCATATTGGTGTGATGGTCATATTTCCATATATTTATAAGTGTGAGTGGCCAGCGGTAGTTAAGAGTATAATTGAAAGAGGGCACACATGACTTTCTACAGCTGTTAGAGCAAGGTCAATGTATTTCTAGAAGAAGTAGGACAAGGTTATTTACACAGCTATCTAGACATCACCACATTTGTGACACAGAGCATAGTCAGTAGATACAAATACCAAAGACCTTAATGAAGAAAATATGTGTCCTAGAGGCAGGTGGTGTAGATTGAAGAAGAAGATAAAAGTTGGTATTGTATCATAAGGGTGCAGGAGGATAAAGGACAACTGAAGGATGATAAGGGTGCTGGCTCAGTGCACACTTTACCTGCAGTGTCAGAACAATGTTCTCTGGCTGGGGATAGCCAGATGATGAGAAGCATGCAGAAAAAAGCAAAAAGGGCACAGGGGAAAAAAAGCACAAAAGATGGTCAGAAAAAGCAACAGGCAGATAACAGGCAAACAGAGCACTTAAGAACCAGGAACAAGGTGTAATATTGTTCAGATATGCACTAATAATTTGTTTTGAATACAAGCTGATCGAATCGAAAATATGTACAGTAGACCTCCCCATTCTTAAGTGTGTCAAGGCAATGGGTTCGATAACCGAATATGAGTGAACATGTTTACAGAGGGGACCTTTTGCAGCTTGTTAAAACTGAATGTGACAAAATGGAGGTGTACAGCAACACCTCTTACATTCCCACATCCTGTCTTCAAAAGGAGGCTGCTTAGTACATTAACCAATTTAAAGAACTAACAGCTCCTTCTTGGGCATACTGCCGAAAAAGCAGAACAGCTGGTATAAAAGGGGTAAAAGACACTTACTTTGGAGATCACTATCAATTAATGGCCTGCTGAAGAATTGCAACGAATAAGACAATGTCTCCTTGGTGTCCTCGACTACCTGTACAGCACACACACTTACCTTCTGGTAGTCAGACTTGATGGCTCCGAACTTGTCCTTTGCCACTCGGATGACGAGATCTGCAGTGACAGGAGAGAACATTGTTTTTTTTTTATGCATAGAGGAGTCACAGAGCATCTTCCCCGAATACAGACAAGAGGCTTCGTGACTGTTTAAAGACAGATTCAACACACTGCAGAAGCCGCGTGAAGCCGCAGGACATACTTGTATTTGGAAAATTGGACATTTTCAGTGGTCAATAGTGTAAAAGTGTTTCGTTTGCGAGAAGAGAGTGGGTGGTTGCCAGTCCTCGGAAATAAAGATATAAATATACAGTATAAAGTACTGATAACAGGTTTTGTATAAATAAAACGGTTAGAAATGATATTTGTTTTAAGTGCTTTATATTTATTCTGAAAGGTGGAGGGAAGGGGGCTCAATAAAAATATTGCCCTGTGTTTTAAGGAATAACGCCAATTAAATGCATTAGCAAATATTGAGGAAAAGCTTCTGCAGGATTAAGTCAAAAGTTCTTTGAGCCCAGAAGTAATCAGTGAAACTTTCTCACACTTTCTGTGGGATTGGTCAAACATTCTGAAGGAGCAGATGGGATCGGTCAAACTTCCTACAGCCATGCACAGGAGAGGTCTGTCAAAAGCAAATTGGATTTCTGCAGGAGAATATACATTTAGTCAAACTAGCTGTGGAAGTAGATGGAATTTGTGAACCCCCCCTGCAGTAGCAGGTGTGATGGGGCAAACCTCCTGAGGGAGTGAATGGCATTGGTGGAATTCTTGCGCTAAACATGATTAGCTTAACCTTCTGTGGGAGCAGGCAGGTCTGGTCAAGCTTCCTGCAGCAGCTTGAGGTTTGGCAAAATTTCTGTGAAGTGGATGTGTTTGGACAAACTTTCTCAGGAAGCAGATAGCTTGGCCAAATTTCTACAGAATAGACTGTCAAACTTTCTGCGGAGGCTGGTGGGAGTAGACAAATATTCTGTAAGGCCTTGTGCAGGTCTACAATCTTGTCCCTGACGTCCTTTGACAGCTCTTTGGCCTTGCCCATGGTGGTGGAGAAGTTTGAATGAAAGAGGTTGATTCTGTAATGGGTTTTTTTTATATACCCAAGTTCTTTCCAAAAGGGACAGGATTAATTTGGGTGTGTGGGAGTCAGACTTCTTGCTGGTTAGTAGGGGATTAAATCCAATTTAAATGAAATTAGAATCTTTCTTTAATGTTTGTTTTCTCTCTCTGTTAAAATAAACCTAAATTAATTCTAGACTGTTCATTTCTTTGTAAGGGTTAAACTCACCAAATTAGCAGGCGATCAAATAAATATTTCGCCCACTGTATGGTAAAGATTCTGAAATCTGGTGAACAGCTTTAGGAGGAATATATGTGGATTCTGAGGTGGTGGTTGCAAATGTCGATCTGCTTTGTTACCTTGTTATTAAACCCTAACCCTGACCCTCCGAAACTTCTGGGCAAGTCTTTAATATCTTGAAGAGGGTTAGAAGGTATAGAAGAACATTTTTGTGGAACCAAACAAAAAATTGCTTTAACCTCATGTTAGAGCAGATACAACTGACCAAACGTTCTGGGGGGAAGTGGATATGATTGGGAAAACTGTTTAAAGGAATCGATGAGATTAGTCAGACTTCATAAGAAAGTCATTATAAGCTTATTGGAATCTCAGTGATTCCATATTGTACAATGCAGTTCATGTGATTCATGCAAACTGAGATGATGAATAGAGATCATTGTTTACCATCTGTGCATCTGCTGCCATAATGATTCTTTTTAATAGTGCATGTGTAAAGTACTTCTAAACCAATCTGCCTGACAGAGATATAAATAATGGCCACGCTGAAGGCGATAACTGTGTGGCGGTCTGGAAAAAGCTGTCTCAAGCCTACACAGTAAAATTGCATGATGAACAAGCAATACAGACTTAATTAGATTTTTTAGAGCCTGTTCTTACATTATTCTCAATACATTTTTGAGAGTCCTAAACTCCTGCTTGAAAGGACTGCCCCATGTGCACAGAAATGTGACACTTTTGTCAACAAAAAAGGCAATAGTTAGCCAGAGGGAGATGCACAAAAAACAAAGAGATGCTGTTCAAGCAGCAGTTTCCTTCAGACTTACTGCAATGCAGGACTTTTTTCTGTTTTTTCAAGACTGCAGTGCTGCGGGAGAAAAAATGCTAATGCGCAACACTACAAGCAAGTGCAATTCTGACAGCCACATGTCATGTACTCCTACTCTTCCATTCTCTTTCGGTGATGCTCAGTTCTTTATTCAACTTCAGCACTGATGGAAAAAGAGAGGGGGGGGGGGGTCGTCCCTTAAGGCTTTGCTTTCATTCAATTGGGCATTTTATTCATCATAACTACACTTGCCTGCATTTTAGGGATAAAAATCCATTAACACAAACAATCCCCTTACAAGTTATTAAAAAGATATTGCTTATAGTTTTAAAATGACCCCACAGAAATGACTAATGACTCAATTAACATCAGCTAAAACATCAAATGTTAATCCACTGCCACACTTCCTCAGTCTTTTCTGAGCTAAACGCAAGGCAACGAGAGCAATCTTGCAACAAGGGATTGCACCATGTTTACATCATTCTGCGTGAGGGGAAAAAATGTTGATGTGATTCTAAAGGCTGTTACAGGAAAAATGGATTGTTGAGAAATGTTCTTGATAAGGAAAAGCGAGCATATGGCATTATCTATAAATCAAGGAAATTTTAGAAACATGTTTAGAAACACCGAAATAAAAAATTAATGTATGTGTATTAGGCATGAGCTGCTTCCACATATCAGTGAAGATGCTGACAAGCTCGTCTGAAGAATACAAGTATACAAGAATACACAGTGTGTTTAAATTCCACATTCTGATTGGTCGAGGCATGATATGCAAATATACAAATTTACATATATATTTATATATATACACATCTAGCCTTATATATTTAATTGGTTCATCTGATGCTACTGTATTTTTTCAGAGAGACTGAAAATAACGCCACAATTACTTTAAAACATTTACAAGAACAGTTTGTCTTCATGCTCTGTTGTTTGGTTTTGCTAATAATAAACATATATTTGCATAAAGCATCCATATTTGGCCACGCCCATTTTGATTAGAGTAGGAAAAACTTGAAAAAGTATTAATTTAAGTAATTTAAGGTACATTTAGAACAGATAAAAATTTATTTATATTTACACAGTGTATATATATATATATAAAATCCTGCACACTTCCATCACAGTGACTTGCGAGTGACTTGACAGGTGCGTGTAGGGGGTGGGTACCTGCCGGAGAACATGCGACACCTCTGCTATGTTTGTTTCACTAAGCCCCGAGGATCAGCGTTAGGCTTAATCAAGCCCCGTGACGCTGTCTGCTCCTCTTCCAAACCTTCCTGATCAAAGCACTTTTTATACCAGCATGACAACTTTTCAATTAATCCACAGCGGCTGCACCGTGTTTCAGCGTCTTCACTGCGTTTTATTACTGCAACCTAGTCCTTATTTTGGTCACATGCTTTCACAATCACACTTATCCATCCTTTCACTCAACCCCCCCAATCTTCCCAGCAGGATGGCATCTCCCAGTAACGTTGCTGCTACCAGAACGCAGAGAGAGAAAAAAAAATAAGGGATAGATATAGTGGAGGAAAAAAAAAGAATTGCTCATTAAACAATAATGACTCCATGAGGTTTGAATGCAATTCAATTTATTATCGTTGTATTATTATACACTTGTCGTTAACGTTACGCTGAACTGACAGGACACATTGGTGATTAGTAGGAGTGTAAGATGAATCCCAGCTGCATCTGTCAGTCCTAATAAATAAGGAGGGATGATATTATCGGTCAGTCTCAGTGAGGAAGAAGGCAGTAGTCCTGTATGTCATTTACACTGAAGAATAAGGTATGGGCTCTGTCTTTATGAGTTTCAGAAAAGAGGGAGGTATGGATTCTGCATCTGATGGCATTGCAGGGACTCAATCCGGGTGAAAAAGGAGGCATGGGCTGTGTGTCTGTATTTCACAGAACCAGTGTTACCAGAGTATATGCACGATTCCCATTTCGCATAGCCAATAATACGATACACATGAAGCAGCTACCGATGCGATGCGATACGACTCACCCCTATTACGGTGCAGTGCGATCGGATTTCGATTTGATTTAACAACGCGGTTCAGTGCAAAACGAAGCGATGGAAAAAGTTGCGATGTTACGTAGTTCAATATGTTACCGATACTTCACTGTTATTGCTTGGGTTCAGACAGACAGCAAATCATCAATTTAATTAAGTGCCTTCTGACTTCTAATGCATCCCCCCTTTTCACAAACGCACCTTTGAAGTGCAAGATAAAAAAAAAAAGATTGCTCTTTTTCTGTTCTGTCTCTAGAATGCAGCTCTACCTCTGCCAGGTCTTCTCTCTGCTCCACGCTCCATTCACAAACTCCCCCCCCCCCCCCCCCCTTACCTTCACACAGTGCATCTAGCAACAGGTTCACACCACATCCCCCTATAGTCCTATGTTCTCTCATTAAAATGTTCTAGAATATTAATTACATGTCCCTGCTGGCCTGTGTTTGCTCATGTAAAGTTTCTTGGAAAGGTCCCAAGTTCCCAGGACCTCATGTTTCTTTACTCTACTGTTGTAAACACCATACAGTCTCAGAACCACGTGTTTCCATCCCATGTTACTTAATTCAATCCTCTCCTAACTTACAAACTCTGACATTAAATGTGTCTGTACATAAGATTGAATGGTAAAAGAATTTGAACCGAATGCTGAAAGGATAAAGAGGAGAGAAATGCGAGGTGGACAGAGTGGACACAGGGGTTACTTGAAAATGTGAATAGGATTTGGGACAGGTTAAAGGAGGGGTCAAATTGGAAAAATGTTACATCAATACCATACACTAAAACCTTTTTTATAACTGAATAAATAGTGTAGGAGGTTGCATGGTTTTTATCCAGGAGTACATCTCAGTGGGAAGTTGGTGAACAAGCGTTCCATCACGACGCTCTCAAGGGCGATGAGTCAGTTCTATTAAAAAAAAAAGCATTCTCTAATCTTTACTGACTAAACAAGAGAAACTGTTTTTAAGCATCTGTATACTTGATCTATGTGACTTTCCATTGCTAGAACTGTAGCTTTGACAGTCAGGCCAGCTGTACGTCAAAATCTGTGAAATTTGTGTTACTTGTATGGCAGACACTAACAATTAATTAATAAATAAAAAAGCATCTGAAACATTTATTTGTTAGGAAATGTGTGATTGACCTTTTTTGGAAGGAGTCTCCAGTGTCAGCCAGAGGTAAAATTTTACCTTTTTGCTTTGCAGGTTCTCAGGTCATGTCCACATTAATATGTTTTAGTTTGAAAACGCATATATAAACGCTTTCTAAAGCGGATATGTGTAAAAAACGCAGTTTTTGCGTCGCAGTTTGGACTGAAAACAGAGGTCTTCAAAATCGCATTTTTAGCCGTAACATTTCAAAGGGCCGGAAAGTAAATAAACGGCAGGCGGGAATGACGCAGGAAAAAATTCTAAATAATACTCAAATGGTTAGTGAAATGTGAGACGGGTGTACTTACTTTTGTGAGATACTGTATGTTATGTCCTGTTTTTTTTTTTTTTTGGTAACATTGGTCAATTGCCGCGCTATTAGCAAAGTAAAAAAAGTTTTTCATGCTATTATAGGGAACCTAATAAATTTTGCATAATACCTGCTTGTTTTATGTAAAATATATATGAGAGTGCAGAATTCATTTCTAAAAAATCAAACATAAATCCATTCCTCCCCAGTACACTCTCCATGTAGCACCCAAAAGGATTGGTGCACTGATGGAATTCATCAATATTTTATATACAAACCCACAGTGCAGGGTTTCCTTTTCGAGAAGATTCTGAATAAAAACGGCTTAAGGAAGAGAGTAACCATCAAATCCCTGAACACTGAAGGTATGTAATTTATGCAAAATTCATGGAAATTCCCATAATATCATACGGATCCAGTCATGATAAAGACAATAGAGACAGAACGTATATGTGTGTACACTTAGTGGGTTGTTTTTTAAGGAGGAAAATCTGATGTTCGTGTCCATGGCAACAGTAAAAACAAAAACAAAAAAAACAGACAGAACGATTAACATTAATGGCATTCGACAGACGACTTTATACAGAGTAGGATTGAAAAGGAGGTGGAAAATTGCAGGTAAATTTCCGGAAACTTACTATGGGAACTTCATCTGGGGAATTTGGGAAAGTTGGAAAGCATGAATTAATGGAAATTTATTCAAAATTTGGGGGAAATTATTATAAACTGTATCATATGCAAACATAAATATATACATTTTATTAGGTCATAAGCTGACGTGCATAAATTCCCAGTTTATTCCCATTAATTCCTATATATTCACGCTAATTCCCATTGATAGTTTCCAGTCTTGAAAATTCCAGGGATTTTGCAACCCTAATACAGAGTGACTTGTGTTGTTCTCATTTATACAAGTGAGCAGCTATGGGGTCAAAGGCCTTGTTTAAGGGCTCAGGAGTGGCAGCTTGGGGGACAGTCCAAACCAGGAAATGGGCACAAAGTTTTAAACATACAAATGAATCCAGGAGTTAACACAGAACATTCAATTCAATTCAATTCAATTAGGAAATGTAACAATGACGGGACAAAAGGGAAGAAACAGTAAGGCAGGACAAAGACTCTTTACATGCAAGAGCACTTGGAGAACTCGATGTGGCTGAAACTGCAAGTTTCCTATCGAGAATTAAAATTCATGACACAAAAGCTCCATCTCCAACCATTCAGAAGCGTTTCAGAGAACTGGCTGGTGAGAAGTCTTAAATTTGCAACCATAAAATTATGTTCATATACACCATTATGACTCAAGACTGGGATTAATAAAACTACACTGAAGGTACTGAACTGGAAAAAAATGTGTTTCTCCAAGATATGCACATTACTCTAGGCGTAGGAGTGTTTAGATGTACAAAAGAAAGTCAGAACTTAGTCATACTTCCCAGCATGAAAAGCAGAAAGTAAGAAAGGCAAACAAAAAATATTGTCGATTTCTTTTTGTCAGCAGGATGAGCCAGAAGTAGATAACGCAGCAAACCAGAAGCTTCAGTAAGTTTCTGCTGCATGGTTTTAAAGAAAGCCACGAATGAGAGACGTGAACAAAATAACAGGATTACTCTTCCACAGCTGTGTGTATCAGACAGATCTGTTTCGACAGCCTATTTTGGAATTTGCCTTGTATACATGTATAAATTCCCATTTGCCGGCCAAGCTACAGGGATATACATAGTTCTGGAGCAGAGAAAAAAAAAACGCTGCCAGATTTTAGACCCATATTTAAAATTAGGATACTTCTAATTCAGGTAGAATCTAATCCGAGCATACACAGTAATCTGAAATTTTGTGTACTTCAATGTATCAATTGTGTGGGTAAGTGTTTTACAATTGCACATTGCATATATTCTCTATAAATCTTTATCTGAAAAGTGGAATTTCTATTCCAACTGCACCCAATTTAATTATTGCCTATTCCCACCCAAAATCTACAGCTATCCTCAGCCCACCTCAAGTCCTTTGTAATCTGGTGTTACCTGAGCTGCATTTGCATATCAAAACCTAATCGGCTGTTTGATTTTCTGATGCAATAATACTAATTTTTCCATTAAAAAAAACAACTACAAGAACGTGCTTAAAATATAAGCACTCACTGTAACTATTCTCTCTGGTCTAATGCCATGCGGCTTCACCCAGAATGTTCTCACGTTCCCATATGAGCTTCCAGTTGTGCGTGCAAATGAGCGTCCGTGACTCATTAGCTCAGGGACTTGAGACTTTGCTCTGGTGGCGAGACAGAAGCAAAATACATCGGAACATGAACAATAGCAACTTGCTCAAGCGCACACAAAGCAAACCGGGATCTCCTGTAACCATGGAACCAGTTACCAAGGTGAGGAGCACACTCTCACTTTTCTCTCACAAACAGAGAGATGGACAAAGAAAGGAGGAGAGGGGAAATAAGAGGAGCAATCTTCTTCTCCTTTATGTGAGAAACTGCTAATAAAAAGGGAATTAAGTGCTTGAATGATTTTAACCCACTATTAGTCTTTAAAAATAAATAAATAAATAAATAAATAAATAAAAATAGAAAAGCAGATGTGAAATACAGTTATATTTTTTTACCAATGTTTATTATAGAGTTGCTCATGTGTATGAGTTCAATTCTCTTTACTTGGTCTACTTTCACATCCAGTATGCAATGTTTAGCGTGTTTTTCCCTCGTGTTTCTTTCATCCAGGTGTGAACATTCGTTGTTTGGACCAGTTCTAGGAACTTCTGAGCCACTGTGGTCTCGATTTGCTAAAATTTAACTGTGGTTCTCTTGCAGCAAGAAGGCGGATCTGAGAAGAACAGACATGCTGTGTATTATGGTAGGGGTGTATATTTGGCAGTGTTTCTATGTATATGTGAGGCACATACTGAGTAAGTACGAAGCTATGAATAAACTATTGATGTAACGCACAAAATGTTTAACAGTAGTTGTATTATTTAATCATTTATTCAGCCAAGACTTTGGTACATAGCAGGCTTCCTGGTGTACATGTTTCTTGAAACCAAATGCATTAATGTGGCCCTGATTTGGATTAATGAGGGTAAAAATGTAAGAAAGCACTCAAAGCAAATTATAATCGATCAGAGATCAAATATTTGGTTCAAATATACTGCTGACCAAGTATCGGCCATATAGCAAAAAGAGTGCACACTTCCTCAAAAGCTTTTTTGCATGGATATCCGTGTGTTGAAGTGCTCCCTGAAGCAAAACACAGAAGAGGACATGAGGGTTGTAGAATTAACGTTTCTCTCTATCCATGTTGATGATCTTGCTTTAGTTTCATACGATGCATCACCACCCGCTCTGTGCTGGGACAGGATTCTGCCTCTGCATCTTCTCTATGAATAAGCAATGGGTTCTGCAGCATAGCAGTTTGAAAGGAGGCGCTTTTGCCGCTGCCATGTTCGGAATGTAAATGTCGAGAAGGAATGTGACTAAATTACTAATCTGAAGTTCACAGGCGTCTTTTTTTTTCCTCGATCTTTTCCAAAAACATCATTATTCCCTGGAGGATGGTAATTATTTAAACACACACCACTTTCCCCTCAGCGATTAAACGCGGAATTTGTCCGATTATGTGGTTCAATTCATCAATTCTGCTTCGCCCGCCACCTCTACAGGTCTCCCTGAGAGCATCATCTGCATACAATTCTGTTTTCTGTATTCTTTTTAATAAATATTGGCGCAGGGATGTGGGCGGGTGGGTGGACGGGAAGCACAACAGAACACTCTAATGCATAAACAGACACTGCGGAAAAATACAACCTGCGACAATGCAATACAGAACATTTCATGGCTTTTCGTATATTCGCTCGTTCTTCTGTGACACTTTTAAAAGAAAGAAGGATTATGCAGTGTGCGCACGAGTATATCAAAATGATTAATCCGGGTATTAAAATAAAGCCGCAGCAAAATGTTCCATCTGCCCCGATTCGTCTGTTTACGAATTATACCGTCCTTCTGGCTCAACAATTTCCTTGTACGGTCAATGCTTCCTTTTAGTTCACTGAGCTAATTAGTATCACTTGGTCCTTGTTTTTCCTCGGTAGTAGTCACTGCATTGTTTTGCTAGTGGTGTTTTGGCCAATATTTTTGTTCTCTGGTCATAGTGTGTGAAGAATCCACACAACGAGAATAAAACCAAATACTGCCATCAAGATACATATTTAAATAAAAGTTTTCAACTTCTTTTACTGAGTTTTCTTTCCCTGGGTCTGACACCAGCACAATATTTACCTGACAGAGTAGCTACAACAGCCTATAACAAAATTATTTTTTGCTTTTATATAAACAAACTTTTACAAACAGGAAATAAATATCAAGTTACATCTGTGACACAACAAGGCCAAATGTTTCATTGATTTTTGTAGATCGTTAAGAACCTATGTTCACTTTATAGCCTTTTGACTGGATGGCTAGCTATCACACACCAAGCTGTACATCCATGTTATAAAGTCTTACAGAAAAAAAAACTGGCAAATATTACCATTTCAAACTAGGAAGTAAAATCTTATGTAAGATGAAATACACACAATGAAGCGTGTCAGTGTCGCAGATATGCTAATTAAATAATTCTTGGAACATCACTTAACGAATCATAAAGATATCGTTTCAGAGATTGGAGTGAAAGATCTTGGGTAGCCTGCTATAGAGCTCTGACCTCAACCCTACTGAACACCTTTAGGATGAATTGACTGCTGCTGACTGCGCCCCAGACCTTCTCACCTCACCTACATCAGTAAAGTATTTAACTGTACTAATGCCTTTATGTCTGAATGAACACAAATCTCCACAAGCACACTCCAAAATCTAGTGGTACATCTTCCCAGAAGAAGGAAGATTAGTAGTGAGTAAATGTGGACTGATATTGTCAGGTGTCAACAAACTTCTCCATATGGTTTTCCACAGATACGTGAAAGCTCTTGAAGGCTCAGCCAGAGTACCAAAAGGCTGTTACAGGTATGTAATAAAGCGAGCTAACACACGTTTTACACTTGGTGTTGCTAAACAACCAGACAGGCAGTCTTTTATGGCGCACTATGTCTTAAACATCCGACTTTTATGTAGGCAACTGGCAGGGTCATTAACATTCGACTCTTACAAACACAGTAATGACAGATTGTTAGAGGTTCTCTTACATTGGACCTTCTCAATAACTTAGAAAAAAAACATTCTGTCAGAAATACACACATGCGAAAACAGACCGTATCGACAGGACTCCTTCATCGTGAAGAGAAACGTTTCCAAGAAAAAGCTTATTTGTGAATTAGGTAACTAATGTTATCTTGTCATAAAAAAATGGAACAGTAGTCAACACTTTGATTTTATTTAGTACATTAATCAGCTTATATAGTTTATATGTAAAGGTGTATATTTGACACTCCAATATCCAATACAATTAGCTTATACCACCCAGGTTCACTTAGCTTACCTACAAGCTAGTCACGAGGTATTTCTCGTCCTAACATTTGTAGCATGTTACTTCAGTTACTTCACTTCTGTGCCCTGTTCACATACTTTACATTAATTTGTGTCAATTACAATACATTTTCTTACATATTTAATTCATCCTGGACAATTATTAGCTAGTAGTACATACTACATGTTTAAACATGACTATATACTGTTCTTTGTAAGGCCTTTCTTCAGTAAAATAAAAACACAACATCAACGTTGTGTATAATTCAGAGCCTGACAGAGCGCGACAAACGTTGCCCTACATTCATCCTGAATTCAAATCGAGCGTCTGATTTATTTTTAGGGCCATATTCAGGGTTAATAAAGCAGGCAGCAAAAACCATGTTTAGTTTTTGGATGAGGTTTTTTTTTTACACACACACACACACACACACACACACACACACACACACAAACACACACACACACACAAATTTACACATCTGTATTACCTAAATGGGGTCTAACAAATATAAAATATTTCATAAAAAATTTTTTCATTTATTACATTTTATTTAATCAATTTAATTTGTGACAATTTAATAAAACTACTCAATTTAATAAAAATAAAAATAAAAAAGTGTATTGTATTAAATTTTATCAAGTAGGCATTTTAGTTTACATTGTTTAAAAAATGTGAACTTTTGATTTTTACAAATGTTGATAATAACAAACTGCGTTAATAAAAAAAAACAACAAGCAATTTTGTTTTGCATTTCTTCGGGTACCAAAACTGAACAGAACCGCGACTTGAAACCTGAGGTACGTACCCAACCGTAAATTTTGTGTACCGTTACACCCCTAGTGTGTGTGTGTGTGTGTGTGTGTGTGTGTGTGTGTGTGTGAGAAAGAGAGTGTGTGTTGTGGGGGTGTGCTTAAAAACATATAAACCTTAAAAAAGCAAAAATATATACAAAAAATAACAGTCCTTCTTTCTCTTCCTGCTTCTCTCTATAGCCCTTTCTGTATCTCTCTATCATGCTTATCTGTCTGTTTCTTTTACTCTCCTACTCTCTCTACCAATCTCTCTACCAGTCATTACATTTCGTAATGTCCATCTCTCTCCCCTTTCTTTTATCTCCTGCTATTCCACTTTCTCCCACTCTTTATTTCCATCGTTCTATCACTGACTGTTGTTCCCTCTCTCTTTCTTTCTACCACTCTTGGTCATTTTCTATCTCTCGTGCTCCCTGACACCCTTTCTCTTATTTCATCTGACACTCATCCCTTCCTGCCTCATGCTGTCCACCACCTCTCTCTAATTTCTCCATCTCTTTCTTTCCATCACACCGCTCTCTCTCTCTCTCTCTTTTTTTTTACCCATGTTTGTCTGTCTCTCCCCATCTCTACATATTGCAGCCCACCCCTCTGTTGCTCCTTGTTTGTAACTCGTTCTCTTTCCATATTTGTCTGCCTGTCTCTCACTCTTCCTGTTTTTGCTTCTCTCACTTCCTGACAGTCTTTTCCTTTTTGTCAGTTAGATTCCCCTCAGGGTTTATAAAAAGGGGAAACCAAATCCCAGCTGGACGCCGGCTCCCTGCCACCTGGTCACCTTCACAGCTGAGAGAAAGAGTTATGGACATTCCTGGACAAGAACTTCATCATCGTGATCATCATCAGGCACGGCACAATACAATAGATTCAGCATTTACACGGCATACTTACAATTCAGTGCAATCCTGGAAAATACATGATGTAGTGATCATTATATACATGATATTAAAATAATGAACTTTACAATGCTTACAGTACTGTTTATTTTATAAGTTGCTCCTAGTTTTATAACCATAATGACTGTATAAGACTGCAGAAAGATCATTACTCATAATCTTACACTCCAGTGCTCATGTTAGTTCTCACTCTCCAGTGTTCTGTATTGTTTAAAGACTATGATCACACTCTTGATGTCGCCTGATAACATTGTGTTTGACAAATCCAAGGCAAGATAAACAGATATTATGGGTTTTTTTTTTTATTAAGGATAAACAAATCACATAAATGACAAATGATAACTGTAACGTGGCTTGTAGTATGTTCATATACATAATTTCTCCAGGAGTTTTTCCTTTATCTTGTTAGTTTGTCAGTAGTAAATCTCTTTGTTAAAAAACACCATCCGCTAAAGATATTCTGTGAGCCATCAAACACCGATGTATGGAAAAGTGTGCCATGGAGAGACATGATTTCCAGAGGGACACTGCTCTGAAGTGAGATATATCCATGTGCCTCTTAACAAGGCTTTTGGATGCTGTAAACAGACCAGCTGGGAATGATGGAGTCATAATCCCACGTTAAAAATAACTGCAATCTGCCTGTATATTTAGAGATAAGCAGAATCCCAAGTGGTCTGTGATAAGTAGAGCTGCCTCTGATTTACTTCTGATTTACTAAGCTTTTCTCAGGCAAGGGGTGTGGCCTCTGTACATGTCAGTTTCATTGAAGGGGTGTGGCCTCTGGCAATTTTAACAAAGAGGTGTGTCCTCTAATAATTTCATTGAAGGAGGTGTGGCCTCTGTACCTGGCAGTTTTAGTGAAGGTGTGCCCTCTGTGACAATGTCTGTAAAGGGGTGAGGCCTATGATAATTTCAGTGAAGGAGGTATGGCCTATGACAATTTCAGTGAAGGAGGTGTGGCCGCTGTACCTTCCAGTTTCAGTGAATGTGTATCCTCTGTTACAATTTCAGTGAAGGGGTGTGGCCCATGTGACAATTTCAGTGAAAAAGGAGTGGTCCTTAACCGTTTAAGTTAAGGAGGTGTGGTCACTGTGCCTGTCAATCTAAGTGACAGAAACATAGCTTTTTAGTTCTGTTTGAAAAAATAAATATAATCAGTTTACAAAATATCAAATCGACATAAAAAAATAAATAAAAAAATAAATGTATACACACCCCCACACACTGATATTTATGTTTGGTTGGAAAAGAAGCTCGCCTGGGCTTCATTTCTCATTCCAGCTGAGCACGTCAGTGTCGATTTGCTCACAGCGGCCGACGCAGCGCATGCCTACAGCACAGACTGACACAGAGCACAGAGTGGGAGAGAAACGCTGCACAAACTCTCCATTCATCAGCTCAGATTCTTATACAATTCTGAATCTCTTTCTCTCTCTCACACACACACATAGCCATACTAGTTATAACCCCAGATCCACATGTGCAAGGCAATATTCACTTACCGTACCACAAAAACGATAAATTATTTAAAGAAATTAAGGATTGCTCAGGCGATATGAAAATGATGTGTGCTGGCCAAGGGAAACCCTGTTCTCCCAGTGTTCTTGGTTTCCACTGGAATCTCTGTTTTCCACTGACCTTCCAAAGACATTTCAGTAGTCAGCAGACTCGCTACACTAGATTGTCCCTAGGTATGAAAACGAGTGTGTGAAGTGTCCTGGAGCGAGCAGGTGCCCCACCCAGAGTGCATTCTCACATTCACATTTATTTGACTTATAATGAAAGAACTGTGAAACCCGACACACTACACATCTTCAACTACACAACACTCGAATGCTTCTCGTAGCCGATTACCACAGAATCGTCCGCCCTTTTCCAAGTCCTCTCTCAACCTGTGGCATTACTGAATTACTCATAGCTCACTCTCATCTAGCTGCTCCGTTATCTAAAGTTCCCCTTACTGTACAGCTGATACACCACTTCTGGATCAAATCCATGAGATGGATTTGAGATCGAAAAAAATGCCAGCAGGAGAGATGCTGGGTTAAAGTGAAGGAGGTGTGTCTCGATCTCAATCTTGTCTAAAAATAATATTCAGATTGTATAACGGGAGGCTGTACATCAGATCGCTGGCTGTCTTTCTGTCCGTGTGTATCTGTTTGCATACGCGGTTCAGGCCTTTGTTTCATTCCTGAGTGAAATCCAATCCACACAGTATGAAAGACAGCGAAAAAAAAAAAGTGTGTGTGTGTGTGTGTGAAGGACAGATTAACTAGCGCCTCTGAAAATCACTGTCAGACTAAACAAAGTACCCGCAGTTTTCTTTCCACGTATGAGGCAAAGGTGTGAGCAGGAGGAAAAAAAAAATCATTAGACAAACGAGAGAAAAGCGCTACGTTTGTGAAAGACTACATTTGCTACACTATATAGACGAAAGATTGTGAACACCTGATTATATAAGATTGGTATGTGCTTTTTAAACATCCTATTCCACATACTGTATGCTGTATCCTCCACTCTTCTGGGAAAATGTTCCACCGGATTTCAGAGTGTGTTTGTGGAGACTTGTGTGTGTTCATTCGGCCACAAGGGTGTTATTGGGGTCTGATGCAATCAGCGCTCCGATTTATCTCAATGGAACAAGTACAACGTTTCTTAACCAGATGGTTGCTTAAATTACTAATAAAGAGACTGTTACTTTAGTCATGTTGTTGTAGTTATGTTTCGAGTCGAATTATTTCACATTTAGATTCTGAAAATCGGAGATTTGTACTTTTTGCCTTATCGGTACTGCAAGCCAGTGGTGTGTTTAATATATTTTAATATAGATATTAAAAGTAGAAAATCGTGAAAAAAAATAGCAAAGGAAGCATATCCCAGCGACGTCAGGAAGCTGGGGTCTGAGCGCAGGGTCTGTCATAATACAGCAGGAGCACAGAGGGTTAAGGGCCTTGCTGAAGGGCCAGAAGAGTGGCAGCTTGGCGATACCAGGACATAAACCCCTGACCTTCCAATCAGTAACCCCACAGCCCTAACAACTGTGCTACCACTTACCGTTGATGATCTATCAATCATGGGTAAGTGGAGAACAATACAAATTAAGAACACAGATGAATGAGTGGCTGTGAGAATGATCTGTTCTGCAAAAAGAACTCGGGGTGAAGTCCAAAAAAAGAGCTATTTGTAGAACAGAACCATTTCATACAAAAACAATATATGGTTGTTAACATATGGCCCCTGGCATTGCCTCAAAAATAGATGAATAACTAAACTGTATTCATGGACGACAGATGAATGGAAATACCGGAAAGTACCAGAAGCACCTGTGAGAAAGGAACTTCCGGGGCTAATGAGTTTATTTTTTATTGTGCAAGTTCCTGTGGGATTCTCATACACTGTTGTACCATGCATCTGGTCCTATTCTGACCAAGTGTGTTACTACGATAGTATATTCTGAATACGTGCGTTACTACGACTGCTATTCTGACCACGTGCGTTACTACCACTGCTATTCTGAATACGTGCGTTACTACGACTGCTATTCTGAATACATGCGTTACTACGGCTGCTATTCTGACCAAGTGCGTTACTACGAATGCTATTCTGAATACGTGCGTTACTACGACTGCTATTTTGACCATGTGCGTTACTACGACTACTATTTTGACCATATGCGTTACTACGACTACTATTTTGACCAGGTGCGTTAAAACGACTACTATTTTGACCACGTGCGTTACTACGACTACTATTTTGACCATGTGCGTTACTACGACTACTATTTTGACCATGTGCGTTACTACGACTACTATTTTGACCACTTGCGTTACTACGAATGCTATTCTGAATACGTGCGTTACTACGAATGCTATTCTGAATACGTGCGTTACTACGACTGCTATTTTGACCATGTGCGTTACTACGACTACTATTTTGACCATGTGCGTTACTACGACTACTATTTTGACCACGTGCGTTACTACGAATGCTATTCTGAATACGTGCGTTACTACGACTGCTATTTTGACCATGTGCGTTACTATGACTACTATTTTGACCATGTGCGTTACTACGACTACTATTTTGACCATGTGCGTTACTACGACTACTATTTTGACCACGTGCGTTACTACGACTGCTATTTTGACCATGTGCGTTACTACGACTACTATTTTGACCATGTGCGTTACTACGACTACTATTTTGACCACGTGCGTTACTACGACTGCTATTTTGACCATGTGCGTTACTACGACTGCTATTTTGACCACGTGCGTTACTACGACTGCTATTTTGACCATGTGCGCTACTACGACTACTATTTTGACCACGTGCGTTACTACGACTGCTATTTTGACCACGTGCGTTACTACGACTGCTATTTTGACCACGTGCGTTATTACGACTACTATTTTGACCACGTGCACCCTGTCACTGAGCCCTCCTTACACGAGTTTATCTCTGGGAACAACAGAATCTCATTTCCGCACCTATCCTACTTGCCAAGTCGGCTTCTGTGGACTTCGCCCTCTTCCCAAAGATCAAGATCCATCTTAAAAAGGTCACCGTTTGACACCATTGCAGATATCCAGGGTAAACCGCAGAAGCTCTTGACAAGTTTGAAAGAAAATTCGAAACTTTTTTGATACCACCTTGTACTTGGTCATTTCATTGAAGCCTCTTAAAGGCCTGCTATGTTTAATCATTTGATGAACTTGACATTCGATTAAGAAGTTGCTGTAATGCACATCTACTGCATCTCTGGCTTATGAACATCTTTAAACTCCATACACATTTATTCAAGAGGTTAAACAATGGCATGGGATATTTCTGTGGAACAAAGGTTTTTATTACATAAACATGTCATTGTTTTTTGTCTTTTACTGCTGCTAATTTTAGAAGATCACCTGTAAAAATGATCAGAGTTGGAGGAAATACACCCTTGAAAAACATTGCTGGAAGGAGGAAAGAAAAGAGCGAGAGAAAGACAATGTGTAACTGGAGCACAGTGTTGGTGGTTTTCTCGAGATGTAGAAGGCGGCCGGTGAGGGTCGGAGTGCCCACAGACATGCCACACAGGCTACCATCTGTGACTAGTCCTCAGTGCCCCTGCACAGCTGGCATTCCCTCGCTCGGTTTGAGACGTAGCCAATATGAACCCGCACTCTCACATTAGTGTTTTGGCGGGATTTCAGACTCTGCTTTTCAGTGACTGGGGCATATTGTGAACTCTGTAACCTCTGTATTCATGGTAACTCTTTAAACTCCCAGCCAATTAATCAGGCATTTATATTTTGAATAATCCCGTTATTCTGTAAATTCTGGGGGGTTATATTCAGAATCTACAATAAAAACAAAAGGGTAAAAAGTATGAGAGAGGGGAATGCATGTCTGGACCTGCTGAAGCATCCTTGGAGTTTAAGGTGGTCATAACATAGAAGTACATGAGAAGTAAATAATATACATGTGATACAGGAATAATATAAAGGTGGTTGCTTAGTGTTTAAAGCGTTGGACTTTAGAGCTAAAGTTTGGTCAGTTTAAATCCCACCTACACTAATATGCCACTCCTGGGCTCCTGAACAAGTTCTTGAATGAATGAGATCAACGTAAGTCGCTCTGGACAAGGACATCTGCCAAATGCCATTAATGAAAATACACTGAATTTCCATTTGTTTTTACCATTAGATTCCTGCTCTTGGCTGACAGAACCAGAACCTGAAGCGGCCTTTTGACAGGCTGTGAATCCTGCTATGCTTTTCTGCTGTAATATACGGGTGGTACAGAAATAATAAGCAGATGGGGAGATGGTTGCTTAGCGGTTAAAGCATTTGAAGCATCCGAAGATTATGAGTTTAAATCCCAGCCACACCAATGTGCCACACATTGATATTTTTAATTCAGCAGTTTCTAAAATACTCACACCAGCCCAACTTACCCCACCAACTTTGAGAGCTTTTCTGAGATTTTTGATGTAAAGAAGCTCTTGACCTGATAAGTACATAAATAAGCAGGAAACAAGTGCTCCTATTAAACTGGTCTGGTGTATAGTGATACTGTAACACCCTTCAAATGTTTTCGGTAGAACTCAACCGATAGTAGATTTTACCGATACCAATTGCTAGGTTGGATCGTACTTGCTACTAACTGATTAATCAAGTGATAGTCTTTAAAATGTATAATGGATTACAAACAAAAACAAACAAAAAAAAAACCATACCACTCCATGTAAATTAGTACTGAGCGTTTACAAAAACTTTAATAAATCATAAAAATGTGCTAAATAAAATAAACATAAATATTTATTAATTTTATTAATAAATAGTGAAAAAAATAAAAGGCAAACATTCAAACTAAAAAAAAAAAATATTGCAAATAAATTAAAACAGTTACATGCTAAATAAATAAAAAAATACATTAAATAAACAGTTAGATAATGGTGTTAGTGATTTGCCTCCAGAGGCGGCTCTTGTACTGTATAAGGCAACCCGGAAAAACTATCAGTATTAATTTTTGCAGATAGTTTCAGCAATCAACTATCGGTGCGTTAACTTTTATTTTCCAAAACACTTAATCAAGTTTTATGGAAATTTTAAGAGGGTGTTCAGGTAACGTTTACAAAAGTCTTTACAGTACATTTATTTACAATTGTATAAACATCACCACAGAAATGGCAATGTCATTGCATATATCATCCCCTTATCCAGTATCACATCATTTCCTTCCATATCCTTTGATCTTATTTTGGCTAGCTAGCCTACGTTAATGACTGAAGTAGGCTAGCGTGTAACTGTTGAGTCATTTATGCCAAAAATATACCCACAGTTGGAGCATCAATACACAAAACGTGTCCAATATTTTAACATTTACCTCAGATGTTTAAATTTCCATGGATAAAAACTACCCTCAGCTCAGAGTTAGCAACAAACATAAGCCAAACTTTCATGGGCTCTGCAATATTAAGAAACAACATCAATCACGAAATCCACGAGATGTCAGAAAATTAAACCCAAAACACTATTGGTCACACATTTACGTTAAACACTTTCTTGTGCTGCATGTACGCTATTGTGCAACAAAACTATACTAAGGATTAAGTAAAAAATGTCGGTGTGCTTTACCAGGACACAGTCCAAGTAGAATAATCTTCCAACACAGGGTTAAAGAAGAAACGAGGTCAGTCTCTCTGAATACCTCCTCGTGAATGACATGTCGCAAAACATCTCACGGCTACAGCGCTCGGTAAAATCTAGGCCAACGCACACGATGATGTGATTCTGTTGCTCTGATAACAGCGTATTGAACGTTTTCCTGTTTGTTCTTATTTGGGAATAAACTAGCGGTCAAGCGGACATTTCATTTAAGAAAAGTTTTTGTGTTTGTCTGCTAAATCAGGGTGAGAAGAAAAATGAGGGACCCACACAGCTGTAATGTACTGAGGAAAAAAAGGGATGCCGGTTTGTTAAAATCATGCGAAAAATTCACTTCTATTTTTTTTTTCGGGTTGAAGGCAATTGTGCTCTGTGTGTGTGTGAGCAAAGAATAACATGCATAAGCATACGGCTTTATTAGATTAACAGATTATACTAATAATGGGTAAGACACACAGGGACACAGGACTTTATACAGCAATGAGGCGGATTTCCAACCATCACTGCCTAACATTAGCATCCAGACTCTGATCATCTAAACTGACAGGAAAATTTCATGCTACCACAGACAATGGCATCGTAAACAATTTTGTGGTAACTGTTTGGTAGAAGAAGCACATATGTAGCATTACACTACTTTTGTCCATATAGTGTATATTCGGTTTCTCTAAAATGTATCTACAAAATAATCAAGAATTTCTTTATACCAGTTGAACAATTCCACATCATGTGCACTGGTAGAGTACCAGGGTAAAGATATGTGTGTGCGGGAAAACCCGCAGTAGCTTTCCCGATATCAGGTACTGTACCGACCCTGATTACTGTAACTAACTAAGAGGGTTTAGACCCTCTTACCTTGTAGTTAAATGTTTTTTTTTTGTACTTGTACTAGGGGTATTTTATTTTAGAGACCACCAGGCCCTTGAGAGAGAAAAAGAAAAGGTCCTCTCAGAAATGGTAGAAATTTGTATTTTAGATTTATTTATTTTTTTTTTTACTATAAAAGAATATTATTAGCATGTCTTGCATAGTTTTGCTCAATTAAAACAATTGTAAATACTGTCGATAAATAATTAAATATAATACTAAATAATGAATAGAACAGTTCAAACATAAAATGTTAAATGTATTAATGGAAAATCTATATGTATATATAGTATAGATGTCGCTTTTTATTTACCAAGAAGAAAACCTATAAGATATTCTTTTAAAAAGGAACTCTGTGGCCAAAAAATAAATAAAACATAAAAAATAATAAACATCTGTACATCTTTCTATATCTATACATATATCTATACACACACATACATACAAATAAAACAATGCTAACTCCACACTCACACAATCTAAAAAAATTATTCAGGCAACTTCCACATTGGTACAAATAATAATGATAAACATCAAACATTTAATAATAATCCACCATTCAATAGGTCCAGACAGATCACATGACTGTCACATCATTGTTTTGAAATAGCTCAATTTTTCCGACATTAAAATGTTTTATAAGTGTACCAAATGCTTGTGCATGACTGGTGGAAATCAATCTAACGGCAAATAAACAATCTTTTATATCTTCATATATTTAAGATACGCTTTATATTTTAAATTCTGACCTACTTTCAAAACAGTGTACAGATATTACTGTGGCAACCAGCCCAAGTGAGGGACACAGCCCAAGTGAGGGACACAGCCCAGGTGAGGGACACAGCCCATGCGAGGGACACAGTACACATCCCAGATGAAGGATTCAAACCACAGGTGTGAGCCGAACAACTTAGGGACACAGGACACAGTCCAGGTGTGGGACACACAACCCATGTGACGGACACTTATCCCAGATAAGGACACCCAAGTGAGAGGCATACCGTTTAAATAAAGAACACACAGCTATGGGAGACAACATCCAGATTAGGGACACACACACATTCATTGCAGAGTAGAGACACACATGTGAGGGACACACAGCCCAGATAAGGGACACATGTGAAAGACATACTGCCCAGTAAAGGGAAATACATCCCAGATAAGGGTCATGCAGAGGAGTTACACATAGTCTAGATAAGAGACACACATATGTTGGACACACAGCCTAGATAAGAGACACACGTGTGCCAGGATAAGGGGGACACGGCACAGATAAGGGGGACACAGCCCAGGTAAGGGGGACACGCAGAGGAAAATGCATATGGATAGGCTCACGTGGACAAAGTGATCTGCAGCAGGGTTCGGGGTTGAGGGTTCGGGGTTCTGGTGCTTACCTTGAGGAAACGGGTTCGGCTGGACCACGTGCAGGAAGGCGCGCATCATGTTGAACAGCAGGCCGATCGGCCCCGGTTCGTAATACGCCACGGTTTCATAAACTCCTGCAGGTACAGAGCCGAAATGTAACAACGCGTCTGCGGCGGGAGGAGCTGCAGGAGGCGAGCCGCTGCAGCAGAACCAGCAGCAGGCGGCGAGGAGGAGAAGCGTCAGGGCCGGTGTGCGCATCGTGACACCGCGTACAGAACACGAGCGGACCGGGCAGGTGCGCGCTCTCCAAATCCCCGAGCCGATTAGGATTCAAGACGAGCGGGGAAAATATATATGGAGGTATACTGGAGGATCACGGCGTGGGTTTTGCACCGAGGTTCATGATGTCCTGGTTTCCGCCGTGAGCGGTTTCCTCCACAGCGCAAGTGCCTCTCTGTGTCTCTCCGTCTCTGTGTTTCTTCCCTCGTTTCTCTCCTCCTTTCCTTCTCCAGCGCGTTTTCCCTACTGTACAGAGAACGTTGGACCTTTTTTTTTTTCATCGCAGAAAACGCACCCCCTAGCGACAAATACCGGAACTGCTCACTTGTAGAAACTTGCCTTGCATTTAAAATTCACTTCAAGAAAAACCAAGGACCTGAATAACAAAGTCCTCAGATGTTATGCATTATAATATTCCTTTCTTTATACTATACTTTCTATATGCAGCATGATGGATAATACAACAATTTGTCTGCGTCTCCCAACCTGTTTGTTTCACAAGTTATTTGTAATAATAAAAAAAAAAAAGACATTTGGACCCCATTGGAAACTAAATTAATGCAAGCTGACTCTATAAACATGCACCTTTTATTCTCACAATTTATTAGGATTCAAAAAAAGGCCTGACACGTGACCTGCAAAAGCATGCTTTATGTATGTTCAAATACACTTTAAATGCCTTGAACATTGTTTTCTGGTTTTCTACATCATTTTTCACGTTGATTGACTTCCTTTTTTACTGTGTAATTCCACACTATATAAACAAAAGTGTTGGGACACGTTTTTTTTTTCCCCAGTCATGTGGTTCTTCCCCAAACTTGTATCGCAATTAATTATTTATTAGGCACATCCGAGCATATCCAAAATGCAGCATCCAGATTTATAGGTTTATGCCTCAAAAAATGACTGAGGATGAAGGGAAAAAACATTATGGCAGATTTTTTCTGCAACCTGATGTTGTTGTTCCATCTTCTTGACTGTGTGAACTGAAAGAGATTCTGAAAAGGTCAAGGTTTTTGTTGTAAAAGCTCTAACACATGACCACGGTGTGAACTGGCATCGTGGACAAAAAGAGCGAGAAGAAGGAGAGGCAGAGACACAGAGGGAGGTGGAACAGGAAGGCGGTGGAGATGCTCTGTAAGGCGATTAAGTCTTTAAACCTTGGGATGAGTGGAGCCGAATTAAACACACAAGCTCTGAAGGTCGCAGGCACTCGGCAACACAATCCTCACGTGTTCTGCAAATCGAAGGTGCAGTCGGTGGTTTCAGGAACAGCTAGCTATAAGGTAGCTGGTGTGAAATGTTCTTTCTAGAACCAGTGCGAAACCTGAGTGCCAAAAAATGATTTGAATCGATTTTCTAACTCGATTCGGACATGGAAATTTCAAAATGGTGGCACTTGTTAGCATAAAAAGTGTTTCAAACTAACTTATTAAAAAATTGTCATTATGTACGATATGTATCGATAAACAAGAAACTACATTTACACAAATACTGTAAAAGGTCTGTTCATTTTGTACAACTTTTAGTGCAAAGAGCAAATAACTTTTTTCTAATAACACAATACAATAATAATACAAATAAGTAGGACATTTTGCGCCAGAAAATAGTTATTAATACAGCAATAAACACTAAACAGTACACCTCAGCAATGATGGAACTATAATGAAAGGGTATCTGGTGTTGAAGATGAGAATGGGTTCCCTTTTGAGTCCGGTTCCTCTCAAGAATTCTTACTCATGTCATCTCAGGTAGTTTTTCCTTGCCACCATTAAAGGGATAAAGCAACAATTATAAGGAACAAACTAAAAGGCACTAAACTCACACTCTTTTATACAACTTTCTAACCGCTTGATCAGCGTAAAGCTGCTTTGAGACAATGTCCATTGTTAAAACACAATAAAAAATAAATCTAAATTAATTGGACTGAATCGAGGTGAACTTTGTAAACAGCTTTGATGCAGTACTTTCTGAACGCACAATGTCTTTATTTTTATTTATATAATTGTTATATCTAGTAGATTCTGTCACCAAGACAATTTTCTTGTGTGTGTGAGACCACACTCGGCTACAAACCCCGTTCAAATTCCTTTGCTAGTAAATACAGTGCTTCTTAAATATACAAATACGAGGTGGTATCAAAAAGTTTTGAGACTAACGGCGTAACCGGCGCTATTTTGACCACATGCGTTACCACGTCTGCGATTTCATCGTGGACAATAAGTTAGAACAAAGAGCAAACGTGAAACTGTGCAACTCCGTCATAGAGACGTTTGAAGCGACCTAGGATTGACATACGGCGATGCTACGACGAGTCGTTCGAGGCGTTTTGAGGGACACGTGCGCTTTAAGATCGGAAGAACATCACTGGAAAACGATGAGAGATCAGGAAGACCTTTGATGAGCTTAACCCTATTCAAAACTATTCAGCAACTTGCGCATGATGAGCGTCGGAGAACAATCCACTTGATCTCACTTCCGCATCCACGCTGCTCACCAGATTTGAATCCTGCTGACTTCACCCTCTTCCAGAAGATGAAGATCAGTTCAAAGCTTGATGTTTTGAAACCATTGCGGAGATCCAGTGCAAATCGGAGAAGGTGAAATACTTAGGAAAGAAGACTTTCAGGACACGTTCCAGAATTGGCGGGAAAGCTGGGAGCGCTGTATCGCTGTGCAAAGGAACTATTTTAAAGGTGATGGCGTGGAAACGTAGATAAAGAAGGTACTTTATTGTAATCAGTGCTAATCCTGGAACTTTTTGTTTGCTATATGGACAAAGGTATGTAGAATGTTATGATTTTTCCAGCCATATGCCGTTCTTTCACAAACTGTTACCACAAAGTAGTTGTATAGTATGTACAATATAAATTCTTCCTACACTTGAACTAGGAGACCCAAACCTGTTCCAGCATGGCAATACCCCTGTGCACAAAGCCAGCCCCATGAAGATCTGCTTTACATAGTTTGGAGAGGAAAATCTTGAGTGGCATGCTGTAGAGCTCTGATCTTACCCCTTTTGAACACATTTGGGAAGAATTGGCAGACAGACTGCACCCCAGACCTCTTCAACCTACATTAGTAACGGACTTAACTTACACCCTTGTGGCTGATTAAGCACAAATCTCTGCAAGCTCCGCAATCTTCTCAGAAGTGTGGAGGGAAATGGAAGAGAGAATTGGGACTAAATTTGGAATGTGACATACTTATTACCAGGTGACCACAAACTTTTGGCACTATAGTGTATATCACTCATGCACATACAGTAAGCAGTAATAATGAAGGAACACTAAATTTAATGACAGTTTATTAACCAATTCACACACACACACACACACACACACACACACACACACACACACACACACACACACACACACACACACACACACACACGTCCCTGCATTGCTGGTTTAACTGTGCATTAAAAAGAAACATTAATTTAGTATGAAATCTGGACCTGAACACAAAAACACAACCTTCCTTTCATGACAACACCAATGATAAAATCAGTTTTATTACACTTAGGAATGTCGTTATAAAAAAAAAGCAGAAAATTTCCCTCTCGAAATCGAATGAGACGTGTTAAACGTGCAAAAAAACTTTTTGGATACAGTTCTGTGTGCTGTATTGTTTCTTCATTAGACTTTCACTTCATTAGCAGATGGAATGATTAGATTAAATGAACCCCTTCCTCCTAACCCTGAAGCCCCCCTTCCTGATCTTGAGATTACTCAAGACCCACAAATCGTCTAAGACGCTGCGGTAGATCTGTGCAACGGTTTCTCAACTGGTTTCTTGCCTTCTGAGGGGGCTTTAAGGGGGGGGGGGGGAATCCACCCTGAAACACACTGAATATGTTTTAAGTTACAATAATTGCGTTGTGTTTAATGGTTATGGTCATTGATGCTTCAGGAAACGTTGGTAAAAGTTTTTATTATGTAGGAAATTTAAACATTTAGGGATTTCGGTAGAGGACAAGCTTAGTGCATTACTCCCAAAAATGCATTGCAAGTCTACTGATACGTTTGAGCAGAAAGTGTGATCGATCAAAAGGCATTATGGGTTGGATGCTCCAGAAAGGTGGTTTATACTTGTCCCATGTACTTTACAGTACAGTGAAATTCTTTCTTTACGTATCCTGAGCCACGATACAGCGCCACTGGAGCACAGAGGGTTAAGGGCATTGCTCAAGGGCCCGAAGAGTTGCAGCTCGGTAATACCGGAGCTTGAAACTCTGTACTTTTTACCAGTAACCCAGAGCCTTACAATCTACCAAGAATAAAAGCAAGTCATTCAGAGTGGATTTTTTTTCCCCTTGCTAAAAACATAAGCAATGGAAAGTTCAAATCTGGTGAATTTTCTACAAAGAAATTATTTGGCAACTCAAAGGTAAACAATATACACTACTCTGTGAATGTCAAAGTAGACGTGGAATGTTAAACCATGAGAAGTACTTTTTCTGCTCATACCTCGTGACCGACCGTGTGACCAGCATCAAGCCGGAAATTCTTATCAAGATGATGGGTTTTTATTTCTAGTTAATAAACAAGCAACGCAGTGTAGTGATGGGTTCAGGACGAAAATGCTTTTATGGGGTTTATAGACAAAAAAAAGCCATTTAAAAAAATTATATTGTGTAGGTCCCCCTTTTGCTGCCAAAAACAGTCCTGACAGTTTAAGCTACAGTAGCTCGTCTGACCCAGACGTCTAGACGTCACAATTTGGTCCTTTTCAAACTCGCTCAAATCCTTACGCTCGCCCATTTTTCCTGCTTCTAAAGAGGATAAAATGTTCACTTGCTGTCTAATAAATAAATCCACCCACTAACAAGTGCCATGATGAAAGAATAATCAGTGTTCTTCACTTCACCGATCATAATGTTACGCCTGGTCCGTGTATGTCTGTTCGCTCCCTTTATACCACAGCATCAAATCCATACACTGATTTAAAACCACAGGTCATTCTAACACAATATGGTTTCCATAGATTCACATGGGCATGAATACGGTACAGTGTAGTATGGACTTGTAAAGTGTACTTGTATGGATGCTGCACATAATCTAAACCTGATAAATTTTTATCACATATCTTATATATACACTATATTTCCAAATGTATTGGGTCACCTGACCTTTCCTTCTATATGTGGTTCTTTCTTCAAACTGTTACCACAAAGCTGAAGGCACTCAATTGTACAGGACGTCTTTAGATGGCGCTATAATAAAATTTTGCATTCACTTGAACTTGGAAACCCAAAACCTGTTCCAGCATGGCGATGCCCCTGTGCACAAAGTGAGCTCCTTGAAGATCTGGTTGACATGCTTTGGAGAGGAAGATCTTGCTGCTATAGAGCTCTGATCTTATCCCCGACTGAACACCTTTGGGATGAATGTAAATGCTGACTGCACCCCAGGTCTCCTCACCTACATCAGTACCAGCCTTGCACAACACTCTTGTGGCTGATGAACAGAAATATCCATAAGCACACTCCAGAATCTAGTGGAACATTAAAATAGAAGTGCAAATCACATACCATACTTCTGACCAGGTGACCCAATACTTTTGGAAATATATTGTATATACTCTAATGGTCTAATGGTAAAAAATGGTCGAATTATTGGACCAACAATGGATTATTATTGGTGAAGTTTTATTTTATTTTTGTTATTTTGTTATTTTGAACGAGTCTGATTTTTTTCTTTAAGTCAGAAGATAAGCTCCATGAAGTTTTCCTCAAAAGGAAAGAGAAAAAAGAAGAATTTGGTACTGTTCATCAACAACTTAACAGTAAAGCTGCTGTAACACAAGCGTTAATAGGAACTCAATTCCCAGCTGCAATATCCCACAACATTAAGAAAAACTGTAAACAGATTTAAAAAAAAAAAAAAAAAAAAAAAAAGCTATAGCTGACATTATTTAATAAATAAAAATGTTGGGGAATGCTGGAATATTGCTGTAGTATAAGACAAACACCACCTTGAAAGAGAAAGTTCTTAAATATTATGTAAAACTGATGTTCCTCCAAGTAAAAAAAAATATATGCATACAAATGCATTTTTATGTATAAAATATTGCTGTTTATTTGACAGCAATATGAACCATTTTCGTCTTGGACCCCGATATATCACTGAGTTGCCTCAACTTCACATGATTTTATCATCTCTCTTGTATGGTTAGTTTTTTTTCCTTCTGAAATTACGGCAGAATGTTCAGAGCAGCGCAGATCCACTGCACTGAAACACTGCGTGCTCGACTCGATTCGAGTCTGAAACAATGCGAGGGATCCTGGACCCCACCCCTATCAGGACTCTGGGTCATGTGACTCTGGCTGCCATGGACAGCGAATTCTTAGTCACTGGAATGTTCGTTACTTTTTCTCTGGACTGGTCCTGTGCATCTCGCCGCCTCTCTACCCCGGGGACGAGCGGCGTGTCCGGGTCTCGTCTCTGAGTCGGAGCTGTGGAGGTCAAAGTATGCGGTTTCCGCACAGGGTGAAGCGATCGATCTCCAGCAGGTCTTTGTTTGGCGTTCTGTGTTTGAGCTCGGTGCAGTGAGGAGTCGCGCCGCTGTCCTCTTCTTTAGAGGGAATCTCTGGAGCTGACTGGCTGGTTTCCATGGCGACAGGGTTCGGGGTTGGGGAGGGGGGCTGTGGTGTGCGTGGGGTAGGTTGCTTGGTGATGGAAGTGAAGAAGGGGGTGGGACGCTGGGCTTTTTGCTTTTCTGAGAAGAGAAAGAGAAATAAAAATAGAACATATACACAACATATACACAGTAATCATGGTTCGAACTGTAACAGCTTTGCTACCTGACGGAGGAGGAGATGTGGCATGGCTGGGTGTTCTAGGGCACTTTTTCGGCGCTGGAGTTTTGGGTTTATCGAACAGCTTCTCCTCCATGTTGGCCTCTTTAACGTAGTGACAGGATTTCCCGAGCAGAACGATACTGTTCAACACCTTCAGCGTGATCATTCTGCGCAAAAAACAGTGTCGGATTAGCATTGTGCTCACGTCAAACCAGCATTTACCGTCTTTGCCAAGTTACCCAAGGTAGAAGAGCAGCAGACTGACGGACGCGAGCGCTCCCTGGATCTTCACGGAGCTCATCACCACTCGGATCAGCTGCGAGAGAAAGAGATGACGCGGTAGAAACGAAGCACTGCGTAATGATTCGCTATGACTCGAAGTATTGAATGGCGAGCCTCACCAGAACCGCCAGAGGCAGTGGGATGAAGCCCATTCTCCTGGCCACTGAGTCACTGTAGTCTGTGTACGCCTGTACAAATGAGCAGCTTTATAAGCACAAACAGCAGTAAAACAGCAGCAAATAGATCTGGGATCAGTACTAACAGACACTCACATACTGCTGCCGGCTGCTGACCAGCTCCAAGGCCAAGCTGGCTTTGTATTCACTGTACACCTGGAAAGACATGAAGATAAAGCTGATTCAAGGGACACAACCAAATGCTTGTATCAACATGATTCTGGATTGTCCTCCCAATATAACGTTTAAATCGGATGGTAAATGTGACCACTGTGTGCAGGAACTTGAGGATTTTAGTCTGCATACAGAAGCAGTAAATCTATTCAGATTTGAAAAAATGCTGTAGCAAAGCTAATAAACATAAGGACAAAGTGTCCAAAGTTGTTTTTTGATTGATTTTAGCTGCTCGTTTGACCAGGGCTGAAGATATCGTCTATCGAGGAGGACAAGAGACTTCTCTAGATTTTATAGTTCTATTTAAAATCTAGTGAACTGATCTAAAAGAAGGTGCTTAATACTTGTCACATGAACAATACAGCACAGTGAAATTCTTCCTTTACATATGCTGGCTTTAGGAAGCTCATGTCGGAGCGCAGGGGCAACCGTGTTACAGCGCCCCTGGAGCACAGAAGGTTAAGGGCCTTGCTCAAGGGCCCTCCAAGAGCAGCAGCTTGGCGACACCGGGGCTTGAATCCCTGACATTCTGATCACTAACCCAGAGCCTTAACACTACTGAGTTACTGAGTAACAATAAGTGGACAAACACTAAACTAGAAAGCACCAATAAGAGTCTCTGTAGTTCAATATTGCAATTTTTGGTACATTTTGGCAATTTTTATTTTTCATTTCAATTTCGACTGTGTGTTTGATGTTGTAAATTGTGATGGTGTGTATTGGCGTATGGTGGGAAAACGGTTCATCTGGATGTAAACTTTGCTCACGTCCGCGGTGATGTCGTTGAATTTGGTGATAAACGCGTGCTTCACGACGTCCACAGTCACTTCCGAGGCCACCACCATGATGACGTCTGGAAGCAGGACCCACAGGTGATCTGAAACAAACAAACAAACAAACAAAAAATCATTAAGGTTAATGCGAGAGGCTTCAAAATTCAGAAATCATGAAGTTTTATTGCACGTGAGTGTGATCAGATTTTAATAACGATTATAAGAGTGATCGCGAGATACTATATTATTATTGGTTTAGTGTTAGATCCCGTGTGGGAGCTGTTACTGTGGAAACAATAGTGTACCAGATAATTAGATTTATTTTCATGAAAGGATTATATTTTATGACATCACCAATCCAGCCAATCAGATTTAAGCAGTTCAATATCCAATAATAAAAAAACAAATAGCCTGTGACCACATTTCTAGCCATATGTGGTTCTTCCAGAATTGTAAAGGATGTCTTTGGATTTTCCCTTCACTTGAACTAGAAGACCAAAACCTGTTCAAGCATGACATTTCCTCTCCACTGCTTCTCTCTCTACTCATCCCGGACTACCATCCCGGACCATCGAGAGACGTACCTGCGCCATTTGGATCCCACTACACGTAGAGTTTGGACATTGGACTTCTTTGAACGGTTAAAGGCTCTGGCATTGAGGAGTTGGTGTTGGATCTATGATGATCTCAGAGGATGTGCTACTTTATGAGTTGCTCAGTATCTCCTGGTTCTACAACATTAACTGACTATCAGACGGTAGAAGCACTTTTTTGTCCATATAGTGTATATAATATAAATACAAGGCTACTATTGTGTCTGCGACTTCCACACTAAATTGTTGAGCTGCGACCCTTAACACTTAACGCACAAAATTCTGCACAGTCCAGATTTGATTTCTGATAAGAAACGACTACATGTGTGGGTCCAGACCTGACTTCCAGGAGAACTGCTCCATGTTCCTCAGACACACAATCAGCAGCAGGATACAGTTGGTAAAGCGTTCCTTGATATCTGCAGATCAGAGAGCAGGAAAAAGCCATCAGTAACCTCATACCACGGCTATAAAAAAAAAGAGCATTAGGAGTCGAGTAACTTTTACAAATATATTTAAGATTGTGTTGCAAAAAAAAGAAAAGAAAATCAATCTTTAGTGAAATAGTAGTGGTTTTCGGATTCTGATAACGATCTTCCATAATTCCATAATTCTTTGAATTTCACTGTGTGCGCACTACATAAATATATACATATTGATTTTCTCACAGATTTCTTTAACAGAGAAATGAGTCAGTGCATATACAGTACATTAATTCCAACTGCTTGCATTACAAGTAAAATTGTCTGCTCGGGGACACGAAGTTTCATAAAAACGTTTCTATAAAACCTGTTTTTCATAATCTCCCTGTGAATAATGACTTCTTTTCAATAGATGCTTTTAATAATAAATTTACCGTTCAAACTAAAAATTTCCCTCAGTTATTAATAGAGGTCGAGGCACTGATTGTGCTTTATCTATCGGCAAAAATCATTAGATAGTTTTTCCGGCTTTTGGGTCACTTTCATTACGAGATCACTGACGCCACATGCTGGTTGTTTTTAGATGCGAGACTGCACGCTGCACGGAGAGCACTATGATATTTATTATTTATAATTATTTTTTAATTATATAATTAGGAATTCATATTTTCATAATTATTTCATTTTCAGTACTGTTTTTTTTTGTAATAAACCTCAGTACCAATTTATATGGAATATATATATATTTTTTAACACAATCGGTTATCTGCAAGTACGAGCCAACCAAGCTTTCGATAAAATCCACTATACGACCTCTAGAACAAACTGTGTGCTGTGTGAAATAAAACAGTGGTCAGTCTGAGGAGTACGTTCAGTGACATACAACCACGACGCACCACAAGATGCCACAGTAGATCATCTCTGCCTGCGGCCATCAACAGCTACTCCACCGTATAGATGTTAAAGTTGTATTTATAGATTTTCATGCCACACATAGTGATCAATAAAGTATTCTGATGAAACCAAACAAAAAAGCTCGCACACCGAATCAGCGTCAGGAAATTTAGCTAGCCTGTTTACGAGAAGAACAGTAGAATGGGAACATTAGAAGGGGAAATTGCAGGCAGTAGTGAATAGAAGCTGATTGCAGCACATCTCTTATTTGAGCTGGAGGAGGAAGAGAGAGAGAGAGAGAGAGAGAGGGAGAGAGAGAGAGAGGGAGAGACTCTCTGACCCGTACACAGCCTGTCAGCACCAATGTGTGTGTTATTGCTGCTTTCATGTGTCTGACATTTCACACACACGACTGAGACTCAGGATTAGAGATGGGCATCTCTATAATTTGGCGCAAAAAGACACGATTTCTAAAAGGTATTTAATTACTGCTAAACTTTAGTATTGCAGATTACAGATGCCTATAAGGAAGCGCACACGAAGCACATTTTTTGAGAGATCTCCTCAGCATACCAGAGCACATCATATTTGAAACAGCAGGAGCTCAGGAGCACAAAAGAATGTAATTTAGCATCGCTAGCAATTAGACTAACGTATCTATCGCCTACTTCACCTGATCCACCGTAGTGAAGGGCAAGAAATCCTTTTATATAACTTTAGCGACACCCCACCGACACTCTGGAGGCTTTTCAGGGGTCACCCTCTCACACATCGCTATGGTGAATGGGCTGCTCCTGGGTTTCCTCACTGACGGTGAAAGACTTTCTATCCAAATGTTTTCTTGTGCTATTTAACTGTCAAAATGAGTCAGAAAGAGCTCATCTGAGCAGTTTTGAGCTATGATTTAAAAGTGGTCAGAGGATCACTTTCTCGTAGTGAATGTGGAAGAGAACGGAAGAGATGAGGAGCAGCCCAGCTAAAGGCCCCAAAATGCTTTAAAGCTTTGAGCTTTGAAAGTGAGAAGAAGAATGCTCTATTCACTATTTGACAGGAAGCTGGTGTAGATGATAAAGAACAGGGAAAATCTGCTCAATGGAGGAAGTTCTCGTAATCAAACGGGCAGCTGAATTCTGGACCAACTAAAGTGTGGAAACCCCAACAGAAGAGAGTTAATATAATTAATGCGTGAGGTAACTAAAGCATGTACAAGAACAGCTGTCGAACTGGATGTTAGGAAAGGATGAAGACGGCTGATGTCATGAAGATGGAAGCACGCAGACCGAGTAATATCATTCACATGCTTTTACAAAACACAATGTACTATCAAGGACGACGCCCAGACTCTTAACCTGAGAAGATGAGGAGATTATAGAATTATCAATTGAAAGTAAGAGAATATTTAAAATCTGATGTGTCCCTAATAACTACTAGGACTAACTAAAGCCTTATTACATAATGAATGTTGCGTTCGCCAGGCAGAATAGACGTCTAGATGTTTAACATATGGTTATTTATTAGAAATCTGGCATCCGGATCGGGTTGAATGTAACGCACTTACCGCTGTTCGACATCTGAAAGAGGTTATTTTTCTCAAACTTTTTAAAGACGCTTCCTTTGATCTCCACGAACTGAAACAGATAAAAGAATACAAGAGGGAATATAAACTCTCGCAGCATCACTGTAACTGCTCTGTAATCAGTTCTGATTGGCTGAGCAACAGTTGTTCCAGTCGAATGCAAGAGTCTGATTGGTCAGAAGGTGTGCGTTCTTTCAGCAGAAGAGCAAAATGAGTTCTGGCTGCAACAAACTAATAAACCATTGTTTCTATAGTAACAGAAAGAGACAGCGAGAGAGAGAGAGAAAGAAAGCGAGAGAGAGAAAGAGCGGGAGAGAGTGACAGGCAGACAGACAGATACACACAGAGAGAGAGAGAGAGAGAGAGAGAGAGAGAGAGAGAGAGAGAGAGAGAGAGAGAGACACACACAGGCAGAAACAAAGAGAGAGACAGAGAGACAGAAAGGGGGACAGATAGAGAGAGAGAGAGACAGAAAGAAAGAAAGAAAGAGAGAGAGAGAGAGAGACAGACAGACAGACAGACAGACAGAGAGCAATAGAGAGAGAGAGAGAGACACACACACACAGGCAAAAACACACAGAGAGAGAGAGAGAGAGAGAGAGAGAGAGAGAGAGAGAGAGAGAGAGAGAAAGCGAAAGAGACACGCACACAAAGAGACAAAAAAAGACAGAGACAGAAAGGGGGACATATAGAGAGAGACAGAAAGAAAGAAAGAGAGAGAGAGAGAGAGCAGGAGAGAGAGATAAGACAATCTAGCTAGTGATACACACGTGTGTGTTTTGTCTCGATTTAATACACACAGTCTTCAGACACAGTGTTCGGATGTTGAATTTTGAACGTGTTTCGACTTTCGATAAAATTGTAGCACATTGTAGAGAATCTGATTATTGGCTGGATGAGTCACATGACTCATAGTTATTAATAGTCTATAGACATTTTGTGGGCTGTAAAATCTCCAACGTGCTCTTTCCAAACAAACTGTTACTCTCGCAGTGTGTGTGTGTGTATGTGTGTGTGTGTGTGTGTCCTCACATTGTTGGACATCATGATGGTCAGCAGAGACTTGTTGTGGGAGTTGAAGGCCACGTTTAACGTAGACGCCTGGACCATGATGAGGATGGCATGCAGAACTGCAGCGACTGTTCAGGAAAAACGACTTCCACAAGAAAACATCAACAACACAATAATTCACTGCTGCACATTAAAAGGATACAGACATAAAAAACAGCCATGATGAAATGTGGAATGACTCCAATGTGAGATCTTTTTCTGGGCTTTGGCTCCGTTGCCGTCCAGTACAGAGCGTCTAGAATGTCCTGGCCGAAGGAGGAGATGAGACGATCTGCCACCTGAGGGAATAAAACGGCTTTTAAATACATATTTGGGATTGTTGTAAAGAGAAATTAGAAGCTGCTGTAATCTCCAAAAGGCATTTCTTTTGTTAATTTCTTTGCAACGGGGTGCATTTTTGCATAGGCTTCAGTTTTATCCACTATAATTTGACCAGCATGTGAAAAGCCAGTTCGGAGACGCTACAACACAACTCAACTCCACCAGCGTTAGAGGAGATAATGAGGTGGTGATGGAGGAATGAGGAAATATTAGTTTAGCGCCCCCTGCTGTGGCTTCCTGTAGCATTAACAAATATTACATTAAAAATTTAATTTTTTTAGTTTATTGTGTTTTATTTGTTGAATGTTTAGCATTCGAGGTGCGACATTAAAAATATTTTGTCGATCGAACCGTAGACGACTTCCTGTCTGCTTCCCGCACCTTGACCTGCGACTAGCTAATATTGAGGATATACTATGACAAATAAAAATAAAGAAAAATCTCTAATGAAAACTGACAGATTAATGCTGGACATATTTATTCCCTTTCACTGCCAAACAATGCTGGCCTGCCTTTAAGCTCGGCTGCAGAAAGCTGAGCAGAGCAAATTGAATTTCATACAGTAGGAAAAAGTTTTTACAGACAGAGAATATAAGGAAGAATCGTTCATAAAAATATCAGGGCATCTATTCCACAACGCCGCTCTCCCGTTTCCAGGTGACACTCCCATGACTTGCCAGGGATAAAAAAAAAAAAAGGTATAAATTGCTAACATATTGCGAAAAACAATAGAAATCACACGAGTGCCACCTAGTGGTGCAACCAGGCAACTACATTACATCTGAATAAACAACAAATTGTGTTATTTTAAAGGTCAAAAATGTTTTGTGGCTTCAGGCAAATTAGATTTGATGGGCAAGGGGCCAAGAATTAGTGTTTGGTCGCAAAGTGAATGGTTGTCCTTATGGGCATTTTTTTGTATTTTGGCAAAAATCAGATTTTTGCAGATGACTTGTGCAAAGTCTGACCAAGGAGACAAGCTGATCTAGAAATATAGATGTAATAAGATTCAAGATGTCTTTAAACAGTATATATTGCCAAATGAACAGAAGTCTGACATCATCAAAGCATCCGAAAGATTGTGTAACAATCAGAGCAAATCACTCTACAGTATAAAGTCACGAATGCCCCTCCCACCTCCATTCTGATTGGCTGGGAAAAATGTAATTGAATAAGTGGCGGAATTGGTGTTAACGGTTACCACCACTACAACGGCACAACAACAGACTTTTTGTGCAGACAAACATATAATACGTCAAAAAAAAAACACATTTGCGCTACTTTTCAGTTGAAGGGCAGCAGCATCGAACTACAAGACAATGTTTGAGGAAAAAGCACAGAAACCCCCCCCGAATCGAACATCCTGCAAGAACATCTGACTGAACATTACTGATCCCCTGCTGTAAATATTCTTTGCTGTGAATTGCCACGTCTGCTGCTGTCCTTGGAGAAAATGGTTCTTAACAGCGGGTCACACATTAAACACGCTCATCTTCTTCCATTAACATTCAATACCTCACATTCTAGGACTGCTGATCTGACTACTGAAGCTGACGCTCGTTTCTTCCATCCCGAGTCTGCTTTATTGTGGTTTGTGCTCTTAGGCTACCTATTGCCTCACTTACAGACTGCTCCAGATAGAACAAATCCAAAAACTAATTAATGAAGGGGAAGAAAAGAGAAAATCTAAAAACAAATTGATAAATCAGTAAAAAAAAAGAATAAATCAGAAAACAAATGAACATCCTCCATCATTCCTATTACCGGTAAGGTCATTGCCCCCTGGGCTGGACGTTGTAGCCATTGCTTACCTCCAGCATGTTGTAGATGATGTAGAGTTTGATGACGGACTGTCCTCGGATTAGGTGGTACATCATGGCGTAATCCACGTAGTGCATCATGGAGCAGCACAGCACCATTATCAGGCCCTTCAGCAGGTCACACACCTGGGATGGCTGCAGAAACCGTGAGCTGCTGAGAACACAAACACACACACAAATGTTATATACACTGTGTAGACATAACATTTATTAACAGGGTCGGTCCATCTTCAGTAGTCCAATACAGGTGGCTTGATAATTATTTTGCATGACTACCTTATTACCTGTCTGTCTGTCTGTCTGTCTGTCCGTCTGTCTGCCTGTCTGTCTGCCTGTCTGTCTGCCTGTCTGTCTGCCTGTCTGTCTGCCTGTCTGTCTGCCTGTCTGTCTGCCTGTCAAAAAGTGCCCTTTCTTCTAGGTTTCTACAGGTTTTACAAAGTCCAATTTAAACTTTAAAAACATAAAGAATTAAATTTAATACTTATGTCACAACATCAAAGACACACAAATACGTTGTTAGCAACTGTAAGAATCATTTTCATGCGTGTAAGAGGCAGCGTTTACATGGACATCGGAAAAATGTTTAAAATGATTTAAGACCTAGAACAGCCAAGACTTTTTTGAATTTCTTTTAGACTTTTTAAACCCTGTTTCTTGTCCCCATCAAATAAAGTCTCAAACCTAAAACGTTTAGCATGCACAATATTATTTTTATTAAAGAAATAATAAAAAAAATAAAATGAAGACTGAGACTCAATATAAATTTGACCCTAAAAGTGGTACAGTCTTGAGCATTAGATCAGGACCTACATTCTATGTTTAATGTAAGGATAAAGAATGTAAAAAAGAAATCAGCTTTTGCTCCAAGGAAACTGAAACTGAGATTTCTGGTAAAAGCTGTGTAACCAAAATCACTTTACAATGATTGGATCACTAGAGATGGACTGACCCAACATCATCCATCACATTTTTAGATTTTTTACATATGCAGGTGTGTTTGTACGATAAATGACACACGGAACGTCGCACAGAACACGATCCTCATGCAGATGACACTCGGATGCTTCTGTAGTGAACAGACAGACAGTATGTTAAGAAAACAGAAGGAGCTCAGAAGAGCTTCAGACCACTAGCTTCCACTCTGTTCTCAGGAACTAAAAAGAGAAAAACAGAAGTTTTGTTTCCTGCTATTTTTGGAAACTGGGATTTACACAGCAGAGAATTCAGCTGTCACGTTCAAAAAAAAGTGTTGCGTTTTTTTCCACTGCAGATAGAAAACCTGAAGAAAACGTTCCATTTGAGCGATTCTCAGTTCGGTTTGTCAGCAGGATTATTGTGTATGTATGTAACTGTCCGTGCTGTAGCTGTAGCACAGCGTACCCAAAAGCAGTATAAAGAGGTTTCGGTTTTGGACATCTTTGTGCGCAAGGGACAAGGCTGAAATGCTATAATGGATGACCGTGATCTTCGTGCTCTCACGTGGCACTGCATGGGCTCATTACCACCTCCAGAAATCATGTCTTTAAACACAGTTCACCATGTCATCCACAAAAGCTGGTTAAATCTCTATCGTGCAAAAAAGTCGTCACGTCCTCCGGACTAAAGAGGAGAGAGACCATTCCTGCCTCTCTGATGGTATGAGAATGCATTAGTGCCTGTGGAATGGGCAGCTTGCACAACTGGAAAGGGTCCATCAATGCTGAATGGTACATGCAGGTTTTAGAGTAGCAAATGTTGTTTAAATATGATGTGATGGTACACAGTAGTAAACGTGGGGCTGGTTCAACTTTTTCAAAATGTGATGCTGCCATCAATTTCAAAATTGACTTTTTCCTTGAAAGAGTACACTTTATCAGTTTAAACATATATTTACTATGTTCTATTGTAAATAAAATATGGATCAATGTGATTTGCAAATCATAACATTCTATTTCTTGATACATTTTAGACAGCAACTGTTTTGGAATTGGGGTTGTACGTCGGAGAATGAAAAATTGAATGATCAGATGAAGGGACGAAGAATTGAATGAATGAATTTATGGTTGATCATGGCATCCTACCTGCTCCTTCTGCAGTAGGGGCACACATGTGCCCTGAGTAAGAATATAACAAGAAAAAAAAATGATGGCATATTAGAGCTCACACGTACAAAATTACATATTTTTGAATAAAATACGATATTTGGAAGAGAAATTAGTTATTACTGATAGTTTTTTATTTTTTATAAACAATTTGAGACTAAAGTATAGCTATAATAAGAGTGTTTGAGGAAAAAGTAAAGCCTCTGTGTTCTCGTTTATGTGTGTGTATGTATATATACCCGAGGCCACAGCAGGGGATGGTCAGCAGTCTGAGGAAGGCAAGCAGGGTTCGGAGGGGCAGTAGAGTGAACACGTAGAGGAACGCGTCGAGGCACAGGAAGCAGCCGAACATCATGAGCTGCGCGAGAGAAATGAAGAGAGATCTTCCTGTCAGGAGGTTTTTCCCTTAAACACACTCTCAAAGTTACAACAGAGTCAAATTCACTTTGAAACACGCATCTGATAATCCTTCGGGAAGCTGAAACGCGAGTACATATGCACGTATATTCGATTCAATTCATTTCATTTTTATTTGTATAGCGCTTATTACAATGGACATTGTCCCAAAGCAGCTTTACAGAGACAAACAGGGTTACAAAGTTAGAATGGATAAGTTTAATGCCTATAAGTTTGTTTCTAATGAGCAAGTTGGAAACAGTGGCGAGAAAAAAAAATCCCTGAGATGGCATGAGGAAGAAACCCTGAGGAGAACCAGACTGTGTATCTGAGCTATGGATGGAAACTTTTGGGTTTCAGCGTATGGGAGTGTACCAGGAAAAGTATCAGCTCCTCAGGCTTTAACGTTTTTAAATACAGGTCAGAAACGATTAGGAAAATCGTTAGGAAGTATGACAAATTCTGATATTAGCTAGTTTGTGGATCCACTGCTCCACCTAGTGGTAGTGCATGATAATTACATTCACATCACAAGTCATTCAAACATACAGAGCTTCATGTGAAAAAGTGCCGCTACTGTATATAAGACTCAAGACTGTGTACGGACCCTAATGAAGTTTGACCCAATGTAAAATGACCCTTTTACAGTTTTTCTCAGTTGATTTGGAGCGTTTCTCAGATCAGAAAATAAATTTTCAAAGCTACTTGTTCAAAGTCCGCATCATGTAGTCACTTGTGCACATCATAAAAGCATTTCTCGTTGCTTCAAACAAATTGTTAATGCTTTGGTACATTTCTGCGTTGCGTTCAATACGTCATTTCTACAAATAATTGAAATAAATGTGTCACCTATTTAATGCTATTGTAACTACGATAGAAATACGGTTGTGTAAATATCGCAAAAGTCTTGGTTTTATTACTGTTCCAACACGTCGAGTACTTTTACTGTATCTTTTCCATGTTTATAAGTATAGTATAATTCCTCAATTGTGTAATCCCATGCCGGAAAAAGATCACGCCTCCATAAAGCATGAGAGTCTTGTGCAATTTTATTGAATGCCACGTAGTTCGAAAACTTCACACTTGCGTCTCAAGTCCTGTCCGTGTTCTGTAAACGTACCGTGTGTGAGCTTTCAGTCCCCGAATGACTATCGTGAAACTACAGTGTTCATTACAATGAGTGATGAAACACTGAGGCATGACCTCAGATTGTGTGTGTGTGTGTGTGTGAGAGAGAAACAGATAATGGAACGGGGTGTTCGCACCTTCTCCAGTTCTTTAGGGATCCTCATGCACGTGTAGACTCTTTCCCTGCGCTCGGTGTACTTGGCCTCGTTGTGCTCTAGGAAGTAGCCTCGGGTCAACTCGGCACACATGAACCTCAGGAGAGACGGCTCGTCTGCGTCCTGTTTGTCTGTTCGGAGAAAAAGGTTTACATTCAGCACACTGTTCAGCTCAGGATTTTTACAGAAGGTCAGTGTTCATTCAAGGCGCCGTGAATTGAAAAAAGGGTCGATTGACTCACACTCACCTTGTATAACCTTCATATTCATCTGTATAACCAACATGAGTTCTAATAGAGTCCCAGATTTTTCTGTAATGAAATTCTGGGTTGACATTCCCAGTTTAAACTTCTGATTCCCATTAAACTTCTATTTCCATTCCAGATCCACTCAGTCATCGGAAATGGCTGCTGCTGAAGTGCATTCTGGGATTAATAATGTTGGATAATGAATAACACTGGCACCAGAATCACTATGATTGATCATCATTATAACACTGAGCATCAAAACGGTGTGATTTTGGTTTTCAGTATCTAACAAAAGAATTTCTATCAACTTCTCAGAACTGTAATGACGCTATCAGATAAATGTCGAACAGGAATAACATGGCAAATAACAAATGTTCTGCTAAAGCTAATAAATAGGGTGATTAATTAGCATGTTAACTATAGCTAGAATTAGCCATCAAAATTGAAAAGATTTTAGCTCTTGAAGACATAATCTTCAAGATGGAAAAAGTTGCATGAAAATGTATCGCATTCAAATGTAAATAAATGCAAACGATTGTCTTGCTTTCGCATAGAAATGTAAATAATTGTATGTAATCTAATCTAATTGCATTGTATTCACATTGGAATTTCGATAATTGCATTGAATTTTCGTTGAATTTTCTAAAATTGTACGTAATTGTCATGTATTTGTATAGGAACGCTAAAAATTTATATATTTGCATGGATATGTACCAAATTGTATGTGACTGCATTATATTTTTGTATTTAAATGTCAATTATTGCACGTAATTGCATTGCATTTGCATAGAAATTTAAATAATTGTAAATATATTTAAATAAAAAATCCATTTAAATGCAAATAATTAAATAAAATTAGTTTATTTAAATGTAAAAAAAAAAAAAAAATATATATATATATATATATATATATACAGTGGAACCCGGTTATCTCGCCCTCGGTTTCCTCGACAATCCTATTAAGTCGACGTTTTTGAAGTGGAACCGCCAAATTCTCGCTTTTTCTAAGCATTTTTTATCGGTTATGTAGACTTTTTTTATGTCGTGGAACCCTAATATCTCGAGCACAAGGGGGGAAAAATCAAACCTTACAGATACTACAGGTGTTTGTATTGTATACTGGTGAATCTCTGCTGTTAGTAGGTGCACTTATGCCTTTTGTTGTTAACAAACGTATGTACATTTTTATAGCATGCCTTCATCAAACAAATCGCGGCAACGCTGTTGTATAAAAAACCCTTCAAAAACACGTGCATGCACATTCTCATTTATTAACGCACATCATGTACATAAAGAAATTTCAAGCACGTTAATATACTGCCGCCATTTTGATTTTTGTTTATCTCGATCAACGGTTACCTCGATGCTTTTTGACGACCCCCTAGGACATCGACATAACCGGGTTCCACTGTATATATATGTGCAGTGTATTTGCATAGAAATGTAAATAATTGTATAGTATTTAAATATACATAATTGTATTTGCATGAATAATTGACCGGAGACCGATGTGGGCGTGGCCTAGAAATGTCTGGCAACTGAGTAACCCAAACCCAAACCCACTTTCCGGACCGGACCACAGATTTTCTTAATCTTTTAATAAACTTTTTATGTTTTTGTTTGGCATCTCTCTTTATCTGATCATTATTTCTACATATTCATTGTTATTCCTACAAATAACATAAAATATTGCACCTTTAATGTTAAACGTCGCAGTGAAACAGACACACACACAGACACACACACAGACACAGACACAGACACAGACACAGACACACAGACACAGACACACACACAGACACAGACACAGACACACAGACACAGACACACAGACACACACACAGACACACACACAGACACAGACACACACACACACAGACACAGACACACACACAGACACACACACAGACACAGACACACACACAGACACAGACACAGACACACACACAGACACAGACACACACACACAGACACACACACACACAGACACAGACACACACACAGACACAGACACACACAGACACACACACAGACACACACACAGACACACACACAGACACACACACAGACACACACACAGACACAGACACAGACACAGACACACACACAGACACAGACACACACACAGACACACACACAGACACACACACAGACACAGACACAGACACAGACACAGACACACACACAGACACACACACAGACACAGACACACACACACAGACACAGACACACACACACAGACACAGACACACACACACAGACACAGACACACACACCACACAGACACACACACACACAGACACACACACACACACACAGACACACACACAGACACACACACAGACACAGACACAACACAGACACACCAGACACAGACACACAGACACACACACAGACACAGACACACACACAGACACAGACACACACACAGACACACACACAGACACACACACAGACACACACACACAGACACACACACACAGACACACACACACACACACACACACACACACAGACACACACACAGACACACACACAGACACACACACAGACACACACACAGACACACACACACACAGAACTACTGAAATGTAATTTTAGGATGCAGACAGTGCTGTAAATGATGTTAAGACCATAATGAATCATGAATCTCCATGAAAAGGATGTTTGTGTGTGTGTGTGTGTGTGTGTGTGTCTGCGTGTCAGACAGACAAACAGACAGACAGACAGACACACACACACACACAGACACACACACACAGACACACACACAGACACACACAGACACACACACAGACACACACAGACACACACAGACACACACACAGACACACACAGACACACAGACAGACACACACACAGACACAGACAGACACACACACACACACAGACACACACACAGACACAGACACACACACACACAGACACACACACACACAGACACACACACACACAGACACACACACACAGACACACACACAGACACAGACACACACACAGACACACACACACACAGACACACACACAGACACACACAGACACACACACACACACACACACACACACACACACAGACACACACAGACACACACAGAGAACTACTGAAATGTGATTTTTAGGATGCAGACAGTGCTGTAAATGATGTTAAGACCATAATGAATCATGAATCTCCATGAAAAGGAGAACTCCACTGGATTAAAGCCCTGTTGAAAGAGTCTCCACTGCACCTTCCACCCTGATGCTCACCTGAGCCCTCGCGCCGCTCCTCCTCCGCACCCCGTCCATCATAAGAGCCCACAGTTTCCGCCATGTCTGTTCCAGAGACGCCTTTACCGCTCCCTACCACCTTTCTCCAGGACCTCCTTCTCAGCCGCTCCGAGCTCTCCTTCTCTCGATCTTTCCCCTCAAACAAACCTCCGAAGTCCGCCATTTTTAGTTTGAAGCCTATATGCTTTGCACCCTACGCGCTTTCCGAGCACTTCCGCCTTGTTTGGCCGTTCACACGCGTGAGAACGAAAATTTGGCCAATCAGGTCTCAGAAAGCGGGGTGATTCTGACCAATCATGAAGAAGAAAGAGGGATGTCGGAATACAGGTGCGGTTTACGTCATCATGTCGCGATAAGAAGACAGACCATCCAAAACATTAAAACCTGCATTTTTTCCACATGATAAATAAACTATTTAAATACAATAGATATTAAATGTAATTTTTCTCAATTAAAAAATATATATTAAATACCCTTTAAATACATATGATTTAAATACCTTTAACTGACATACAAAAATAGAACTAACCACCAGATGGCGTAAGACGATCACATGTGACAGCCAATAGCTTAAATGTACATCTATCTATCTATCTATCTATCTATCTATCTATCTATCTATCTATCTATCTATCTATCTATCTATCTATCTATCTAAGCTTTATAAGATTAAAATAATTTAATACGACTCTTTTGGGCATACAGGTGAGAGTATGAAACGTGTATATCGTACATACACTAGATAGACAAAAACTTTGTGGACACCTGACAACTAGGTTCCTATGTGTTTTTTGAACATCCCATCCATCATTTGGTCCACATTTGCTCTTATTATAAGCTCCACTCTTCTGAGAAGATGTTCAGATAGATTTTAGAGTGTGCTTGTGGGTGAGATTCATTTTGCCCCAGAGGCATTAGTAAAAGTCAGGTGCTGATGTAGGTGATGTGAGGAGGCCTGAGGTGCAGTCAGCATTCCAATTCATCCTAAAGGTGTTCAGTAAGTTTAAGGTCAGAGCTCTATAGGCCACTCAAGAGAAACCCATTTACAGGTATGGCATTTGGCAGACACCATGTTGAATAATATGTTAAATGTTTTGGTTTTTTTACAACTGGGAAAATAACGGTATTAAGGGCCTTCCTCAGCTTGCCAGGACGGGATTTGAATTCACAACTTTAAACATCCGATTCAAAGTCCAACCCCTAAACCGCTACTACTTATTTATACCAATCTCAGCTCCATGTCTTATCAGGGCATTGTCATGATGGAGCAAATTTGAGTCTCCTTGTTTAACTGAAAGGAAAATGTCATGCTCTTTTTTCCAAAGACATCCTTTGTGGTGACAGTTTGGGCAAAAACTACATATTGCTGGAAAAGTTAGCTGTCCCAATACTTTTGCCAGGGGCACAATTTTTGTGTTCTGAAAATTACATGCGACAAAATATATACAAATATACAATATAAAATACCGTTCTTTCTTTCTTTCTTTCTTTCTTTCTTTCTTTCTTTCTTTCTTTCTTTCTATGTATTTGTAATTTTATGTAAATAAAAATAATTGTAAGTAAATAATCCTATGTAATTGTGTTTAAATGTAAATAATTGTATTTGCATGAATAATTGACCTGAGATATCCTTAACCCAAGGATAACCTAAAATCCTTAAGATAACCCAAATCCTTAACCCAAACCCAGACACACTTTCCGGACTGGATGGCAGATTTTCAGATGGCTTTTCCAAGTCATTTAATAAACCTTTTTGGCATATCTCTTGATTTGATTATAATTTCTACATAGTTTTTCCTATAAACAAGAAATAAAGTTGAAACCTCACAGTATAAACACACACTGAACTACTGAAAGTGTAAATTACATGTGACAAGTATAAAGCATTTTTTTTTCCCTTTCTCTTTCTTACTTTCATTCTTTCTTTTATCCATTTAATATCTATAAAATGTTTTGTCACATTACACATTCAAACTCATGATCAAACTCTTGATGTCACCCAAATGAGGATTGGTTCCCCTTTTGAGTCTGGTTCCTCTCAAGGTTTCTTCCTCATAACATCTAAGGGAGTTTTTCCTTACCACAGTCACCATGGCTGCTCATCAGAGATAAATACACATTGTTCACCTTGATGTTGATTTCTGTAAAGCTGCTTTGAGACAATGTCTGTTGTGAAAAGCGCAATAGAAATAAACTTGACTTGACATTCCCAAAAAATAAAAATAAATTATTTTTAAAATGTGCTTTTTTAACCAAGAAACACATTTGGAGTCATATTTATTTATTTTCTAATTTTTTTACAAAAATCCAAGAAAATCACATTGGTTTTGCAACCTGCTCTCATATTTTTCAGTGATGTACATTTCCATCATCGCGTATGTATACGTGAAGCTCGAAAAACACTTACCAAAAATGTTCTTTGAGGGAAAATCAGAATCAGGGTGAAACTCAACACAAACCTGTGGATTGATCACCTTTATTTTTTATGAAATCGTTTACGAAGATTAATAACAAAATAAAAAGAGAAGGAAAGAAGATGCTATGAGTGTCCTGTAGGCCTAAGCACATTTTATTGGCACACAAAATAGCAAAGCATACATACAAGACTTTGAATATGACACGAAAACAGCTCTGCTAAATATGATACAAACGGTGCAGAGTTCTAATAATACAAGATCGGAGCACGAGAACTCCATTGTGTTGGAATTGGAAATACATTTGATCTTTGGGAGAAATAATAATAATAATTATAATAATAATCAGTCATAAAAACTATAAAAAAATGAACAAATGAACAGATGAATAATATATTTTTTGTTGAGTGTATAATAGTTCATCATTATCACCTTCATCATCATCATCATCTTCATCATTGAGGGTCTTGTCACTGTATATTGATAAAAAAAATACACAAAAATAATACATTCACTGGACAACTGAAAGGGAAAACAGCACTACGCCTGTCCGGTTCTTTTTGTTGAATTGTCTTGTTAATGAGCCATTTGACCCGACAAGGCTGGTTTGAGCTGATAGGAAAGTTACGCAATCTCAATTAAGTGCCCATAACAACCGTGTTGATCTGAAAAGCATCTCAGAAAACGCAAGAAACCTTAAAGCGGATGAGCTACAACAACAAAAGGCTTCACCTTGTTTCAATCCTGTCAGAAAAGACCCGAAATACGAGACATTTTTGCGATGCTTTTCTGCAGAACACGGTTGTAAAGCGTGACTGTTACAGGCGTAGAGGTGTTGCTAAATTAATTAGAATATCCTGTGTGTGTATATCTCTGTGCATGAGTTAGCTAATCCCAGATTAGCAATTCTTGTTCTTTCTTTTCTCATCAGGTGCACATTAGCGGGGAAAAGAAACCTGAAGGTCGATTGAAAGAGCTGCCATCATGGATGAGGGTCAGTGGTTTTGGACGGGCTATACAGAGCGAACTGCGTTCATATGTGCACAGGAACGACCCTGTAGGTGTGTCTAGCCTGACAAACTAGACACAACATAGCCATAACAATGAATAAACAAAACAAAGAAACAAAAGAAAAAAAAAACAGTTTACAGATTTTAAAAATATCATGCAGCAACGAGTTACAGTCCATTCTGGTGAAAGGTTTGTTAAAGGGATACAGAGGGGAATATGCTTGTCCTATGTGCCTTCGATCCGAGATTGTACAAGGAGATCACAGAATATTCACAAATCCTTAAAAATAACACGTCGAGACCCAGAAAACAAAAAATAAGATCCAGCTAGAGAAGCCTGTCCTTCCCTTAGCATTGTCTGCGTATGTTCAGATTCAGTGGTTACGTCCTAAACCGCATACTAACGTGGTACGGTATGTGGTTTAGGCTATAAAGAAAAATGTGCAAAATTAAGAAAAAAGATTTCAAAATCAATGTGAATGCAAATATGCACCAGGTCTCAGTGGCTCTCCAATGATGGCGCATCCAACCGCAGTTACCTCGTCACTGATTGGCTGTCGTCCAGACAGGAGCCGCTATGGACATGTATTGCTACCTCAATGACCGCCTGAAGTTCATCTGAACATTATTCTTCGTCTTCATCAAAAATCCGTTAACCTCCTCAGGGCCTGTTCAGTTTCTCAGTGATGTGTATCGCTGGACCCTTCAAAAGTCTGTGGTGAAAAAATGCTCGCCCCGGACGACGTGAGATAGAAATCAGAAGTAAAGCCAGAGAAGAAAAAGAGAGTGTGGGGTGAGAAAAAGATAGAACCGCGTGTGGTTACTGTGAGGCCTGCGAGGCCGTGCTCTCGGGTTTGCTGTCCTGAGCCGCCGGCGGTGCTTTAGCCCACGGGCTGCTGTTGTTGAGCGCCGGCGAGCTGGTGAAGTCGTCGTCGTCGTCAAGGCCGTTGGTGGCGTCATACTGCGTGTTCTCCAGCCGCGTGATCAGCCGCTCGTCCTCGTCTCCAAACTCGCCGCCCATCAGAGTGGGCTCGCCGACTACCATCACGTCCTGCCAATCATACCATGAAGAGGGCGGGGTTAGTGCATTTGTTTAAATAGATTTAAGGCCATGAACTATAAAAAAACAAAGGAACTGTGGAAGCTACTCGGGGCGTTCAACCACAGAGCCACAGAGTAACCTAACGGCTGCACCTACTGTATAACCGTATGCTCTGAAGTGATTTATTCCTCACAAACTCTACCTTGCTTTGCTGATGAAGTGGCAGCACCTGCTAATCTTCTAATCTGCTAAATACAGTTGCTCAATCAGTGGCTACTCCAGTGCTGTCGATTATGCCGAAAACACTTGTTTACAAAAAACACTGCAAAAAATATTTCTTAATCAAATCACTAGCCGTTCTAAACTACTCTCTCATCCTCTTTATCCCTCTCTCTTTCTCTCCACGTCTCCTGACGGTCTCCGAGGCCTCACCCACACGCTGGCTGCCGAGCTCCCGCTCCTCCTCTCCACTCCTTAATTACGCTCATTCATTAAGGTGGGCTTTTGGACTAAATCACAATATCCACATGCTGATTTGTCAATTTACATAGCTAATTAACTCATTAGCAGCGATGTTAGCGACAGGGGAAAAAAAAAAGGACTTGGCTTGCCAACGAGCCTCGAATTCTCCATCTGTTTTTTGAACGGCAACTGTCGCCCTTCACTCAGGGTGTGAAACCAGGGGCCAAGAACACACACACACACGTACACGCACACACACACACACACACGCACACACACGGTGCAGGATCTCACAGGTTCCAGCTGGTGCTCTGACAGCAAGCTCTAATTGCTATCAAATAAGAATCGTGTTCCGCGTACTCATCTCATTTGCTTTAGCCCATGGATAAACCTGCCGAAAGAAACACAATTCTGCCCTCCAGCACCAATTCGGAATCGGATCCTAAACCTCAAGTGACAAAGGAAAGAGGAATTATTTGTTAGAGGTCAGTGGTTTTTTTTGGGTTTTTTTTTTTAGACACTTCCCTTCGTTTGTGTTTTTGCTCAACATAAGAATAAGTGCAGCTTGGGATGCTTCCACATTAACAGCCTAAAGATCCATGAAGTCACTGAGTCACTCAAGAAATATAAAGATGGATTTAGACTGCAATATCAACAGTCTACTACAATGACTCAGAACTACTGGCTGCATTATTCGTCAATCACTGCACACCTTAACTCTGATGAAACTATAATGAATGGACATTCTGTGCCACCCAGTTGGTGCCACTGGCTCGCTCAACAGGGACAAATGTATAATTATAAGGAACAAACTTAATGTAGGACATCCTATACAACTGTTTTGGTCCAACTTTGTGGTAATGGTTTGGGAAAAGAACCTCATATGGTTGGGAAAGTCTGGTGTACAGATGCCTTTGTCAATGTTACTGTTTTTGGTTTGTTATTGTCATACCTCATTACATTTTGTACTTCCCTTTTGCACATCTAAATATATTTGCACAATTTGTTATCTACCACTTTACCATGATCTAATATCTTTTCCCATAGCTTCTACTATTTTCTTGTCTCATATTTTATATTTACAGTCCCATGACTCTAATGCGCAAATTAGTGAGCAACCGATCAGGTTCAAATTTCACTGCAAGTTGTATCCTGACATTTTAACATTATGACCGGTGAGGTGAATAACACTTATGGCATTTCGTCCACAAAGTTGAGGTGTTAGAAGCAGGAGAAATGGGTGAGCGTGAGGGTTTGAGCAAGTTGGACAAATTGTGACGTCTAGACGACTGGGGCAGGGCATCTCCGAACAGCTCTTGTGGGCTGTTCCCGGTCTGTAGTGGTCAGTATCTATTAAAAGTGGTCCAAGGAAGGAACAGTGGTGAACCGGTGACAAAGTCATGAGCAGCCGAGGCTCATTGATGCACGAGCTACTGTAGCTCAAACTGCTGTTTCTGATAGAAAGGTGTCTACAATGAATACACAGTAAATCGCAGTTTGTTGTGTATGGGGCAGGTGGTTATAATGCTATGCCTGATCTGTATCTATTTTTGTTACTAGCCAAAATTCTACTGTAGGTTCCAGATTATTATACAGATTATTATTATTGCTTTTTTATTTTATTTTATTTGATAAGGAACTGTGAGCTGAAAAAGAATGAACCTCTCACAACCCTAGCCATGGTGAAGTACATTCAAAATGAGGTGGACGGATTAAATTGTTTATTTTAAACTGTGTCAGTAAAATTTTTCTACAGAAATCTTAATCGAATTGACGTATAACAAATTCTCCTCAGAGCTCACTCTTCTCTTTTCAAAATTAACGCCTATATCAAAATCAGAATCAGTGTTATTGGCCAAGTGTGCTGACACAAGGCATTTGGTTTCTGCTTTCAGAAGTACAGGTATAAATAACAACTCTATACATTTAGCTCATAGACATTTATCTTATATTCTTGCGCAATCAAATTTCTTTAGTTTTAAACCGCTATTTCAATGTAGGACGGAGTATTTAGTTGTGTATCAGTACTGCAAAACCACACAACGCTGTGATGCAGCACTAGGGGGCACTGTTGAAACAGCGTTCGCTCCAGTCCGCCTCGCGCCGATCCGCTGGGCGATCACGTGACCGGCTCATTGTGATTGGGCTCACGTCTAGGAGTGCTCATTGCTGTACAACTGCACAGACAAAACCAAACGTTCACGCTACATATGTAAGCAGCATGTAGTTCTCGGCGAAGCATGGGCTCGGATCCACAGGCTCCGTGTTTCGCTTGAAGATGGAGGGGGCCGAGCGTTCCGTGACACACTCCCACTCAGATATATATACTGATAACGAGAGCTGGCACCGCTTCAGTGGCTCACACCAACACTTTTCTCACTCTGTGTATGTGTGTGTGTGCCATGTAAGTGTGCGCCCATGTTCTTTCCAGAGCGAGTAGGACTTTCCCGCAATTAAAGTCGTTCCTACAGCGAAAGGAACAGAGCTTGAAGGGGACAAAACAGCCAGGCACTGGTGTAAATTAACGTCACATGTTTCGTATGTTTCGTGTCGCGTTATTATTGCTAGCCGAAAGATTAGCCAGTGCGCTTTTTTCTTAGCAGCTAGATCCTAATAAGCTGTAGCTTTTTTTTGTTAATGCGGCTTGTTAAAGAAAAACCTCATTCCGAAAGTCCAAAATATGTTTTTTTCACATCGCAAACTCACTTGGATGCTAATCTACTCATTGCATTAGCCATTATAATCAATTCAAAACAGCCAAAAGTGCAGGTTTGAAATGTGTGACCAGACTTTTTGCAGTCATCGAAACAAATCCGCTATCATGTAGATCTATCATGTAAAAATTTATACATAGGAACATTTACTGTTGAGTTTTTTTGGCCCAGAAATGATCTCATTCCCTTTTTTCTAAAAGACATCTCACACGGCAGAGAGAGGACTGGAGCTGAATGGTTCAGGGGGAAAGAAATAGACTTGGCAATGCTGTTTTAAATGCTAATGCAAAGCTGCTTGACGGTAGAACAAAAGATAAAATAATACAAACCGCAACTTTAGGTATTAATAAGAACTTTATCCAAATAGCTACGACTAGCTGAAGATTTTTTCTCAGATGTTCCACTCCAGCTAGAGGTCTGAGCAAAACGATAAACTTTTTCTATGTTGGATTATATAGTGAAAGTGTAGTGTACATTTTATCCATTTATAGATACATAACCTTATTTTTTCTTATGATCATCTTTTATAGATAGATTACATTAACGTTTACATTTTACCAGTGAACACTGAATTCCTTTCTATTAAAGTAAATAGAGTAAGTAATAAAAACTCAACCTGTTGCGTTGCCGAATCACAATCCTTCCTAAAATGAAGATTTCTTATTTCTGACGCTGGAGACTCCTTCAAAAAATATTACATAAACTTTACCTTACATACAAGTCTCAGCAAAATTAGCTGTTACTATTGTTATGCGAACAAGTAAAACATATTAATCCACACCTTCTAACAGATAGAAAACATACCTGATCTTTACTTACTGTACATTTTATTTTAAACACACACACACACACACACACACACACACACACACACACACACACGCGCACACACACACACACACACACACGCGCACACACCCCCAAAGTCAAATATCATAAGGATTTAGAATGAACATAATGCACATATAAGAAAAAACACACACAGTGTGAATGACTATCTATCTATCTATCTATCTATCTATCTATCTATCTATCTATCTATCTATCTATCTATCTATCTATCCATCCATCCATCCATCCATCCATCCATCCATCCATCCATCCATCCTCCATCTATCCATCCATTTCTGAATCTTTTTATAATAATTAATATTGTGATTTTTTTTTAGCTTTATTCTTTTTGTTAATTTATTTACTTATTTCACCTGCTTTATTTCCAAATAATAAGACAAAATATATAATGCTAGAATGAGTAAAAATATGAAACAATTATTAAGTATTACATAAATGTATTTAAATATATTTATATATACAAATATATATTTGTATATATAAATATATTTAAATACATTTATGTAATACTTAATAATTGTTTCATATTATATATATATATATATATATATATATAATATGATATATTTTTTTATAATAATTTTGTATATTTTATTTTTTCTATCCTGTACGATTAATGCCCACCTGCCTACAGAAAATGCAAAACGTCAAAATACAAATCGAAAAAATATCTCTTTTTTTTTCGACCCTCCGAGATTTGACTAGTAATCTCAAGCAGAGTGTGCAGAAGCGTGAAGAGCTTGAGCGCGCTCCAAATCTGAATTAATCTCCCAGTCAGCATTCGCAGGTCCTATTGTGTGCTGCGACTCTAGGGAACGGTGACGCACTACAAATCCCATCAGCCATTTGCAAATAAATGCAACCCCTGCTTCCCACTATTGCTCCCTTGGTGAAAGCTGTAACACTTGTGGGTTGAAGTGTGCGTTTGACCCGGAGGGCTGAGTGTGACTCGCGAGGGACGAGAGGCCTGCAGATAAAAAAAAAAAAAAGGCACTTGAGGATAAACGCCCCGGGTTAACGCTCTCAACCAGTCATTTCTTTACAGTTTAAATCAATATAAAATACCTGCTACATGGTACTGTAACTTTATAGGATCCCAAATAAATTCATCTCGATTTATAGCAATACAAATTATATCCAAATAATATGTTGATTTTGTAAAGTCGAAATATTTTTAAAGTATAGTCGAAATATTTCGAGAATAAAGTCGAAATTACGAGGGAACGATTTTCTTCTTCTTCTTTCAGGGTCACCACAGCCGATCATCCGTCTCTGTATCGCTCTGTCCTCTACATCAGTCTCTTTCAACCCATCCACATGCATGTCTTCCCCTCCTCTTTTCCTCCTGCCTGGTGCCTCCCTCCATCCTGCTACATTGTACTTTAGCTTTATATGATCCCAAAGAAATTCATCTCGACTATTAGCAATACAAAGTATATCAAAATAATAATAATGTTGTTCATAATAATAATGCAAATAAATATATTTATAATATTTATATATTTTTTTTATATAAATATATATAATTTATAATAATATAAATATATTGGATTCTTGGACATTTCTTGGATTTTCAAGATTTGCTTGTACACAAACGCTGTGAAATTAAATTTCTTCAAACCAAAAAATAAATACTGTATACACAGTAGAATAGACAAAAGTATTGGGACACTGGATTTTTCCAGCCGTATGTCCTTATTCCCCAAAATGTTAACTCGGAGTCACACAATTGAACACGATGTCTTTAGATGCTGTACCATAAAATTTTCCCGCCACTTGAACTCGGAGACCAAACGTTCTATCATGATGTGAGACCATGTATCTCCTTGAACTCAGGTCACATTACAGTTGCTTGGTGTTTGGGCTCCATTTACAACTGAAGCTTGAAACGATAAGAAGTCGTGTAAACTCTGCGGGACGAAAGGCTCCGAACGCGAGCTGGACTTGTATAATTAATGCCCTAAAAGCTTTTACCCCAGAGCTACAAAATGAACCAGTCGGTGAAGCTTGTGTGAGTGTAGAAGCGTAGATAAAAACATATACATTAGAATAGACAATTGTCTACAATGTAGAGTATTTGTGGGAAAAAAAAACCTGCTTTGTGAACCGTTTATTTTTTTTTGCGTTTATCTTAAGCAAAAAGTAAGACGGTGTTTTAGTGCCACATTAAAAAAAATCAGTCACAGCAATATGAAAATAAAATCTAAATATTTTAAGAATAAAGTCGAAATTACGAGAATAAAGTCGAAATTACGAGAAAACGATTTTCTTCTTCTTCTTTCGGCGTCACCACAGCTGATCATTAGTCTCCGTATCGCTCTGTCCTCTACATCTGTCTCTTTCAACCCATCCACCTGCATGTCTTCCCTTCCTCTTTTCCTACTGATATACCCCATGTCCCTCCTCTGCACATGTCCAAACCATCTCAATCGCTTCTCTCTCACTGTGTCTTAAAAAGAAACGTCCTACACGCGCGAGCCCTCTAATAAACTAATTTCTAATCCTATCCATCCTCGTCACTCCCAATGAAAATCGCAGCTTCTCCACCTCCTGTCTTTTTGATTCAAATATGAGGAATAAATAAACATACAGCATCAATTTCTATCTCTAACAGCAGCACCGATTCTGTCTATTTAATCTGTTTTGTCACAATTCACCCAAATCTGTCCTGACTGCTAAACGTATATCTGTGTGTGGTGTGTGTAGGTGTTTGTAGGTGTGTGTGGTGTGTGTAGGTGTGTGTAGATGTGCAAGTATATCCTAGATTACCTTTATATTTTATATGTACACTGATATACCCTTTGTTACAGTACTTGCAGATGCTGATGATGTGCTCCTGCTCTTATACATGTGCTATTAAATATGTTTGAGTGTTTAAGTGTGTGTGTGTGTGTGTGTGTGTGTGTGTGTGTGTGTGTGTGTGTGTGTAAACTGAGGAACTCAGATGCTTACAGGTACCTGGCTGCTCAGGCTGAAGTTGTTAGCCGGACTGCGTTTCTTGCTGCCTGTGCTGTTGCCGTGGTTGCTGTTAGACACACTGCTGGCCGAGTTCTTCCTCTTCCTCCTCTTTGTTGTGGTCTGTCGAGTAGGCTCTACACACACACACACACGCACGCACGCACAGGCACACACGCGCACACACACACACACACACACACACACACACACACACACACACACACACACACACACACACACACACATATGAGACATCTCCTATATAAAGCCCTGAGAGCAGTTATATGACAGACAGACAGACAGATAGACAGACAGATAGATGGAAAAACAGACGGATAGATTTATAGACAGACAGACAGACAGACAGACAGACAGACAGACAGACAGACAGATAGATAGATAGATAGATAGATAGATAGATAGATAGATAGATAGATAGATAGATGACTGTAATTTTAGAGAATTTATTTTATTTATTTTTTAGTTCAATTTTAACTGGAAAGTGATATTACTATTAAAATTCTAAGATGCCCCAATCTGAAATGAAATATTACAAATAAAACATTTCTTGTAAGTGTTTTGTTTTGAAAATAATCTGAATTGTTCCAGCTTCATTAAGGATATCTGTCAGGGCCAGAAAAGTGTAAACAGAAGCCTGGAATTAAGTTAGCTATAACCATTAAACTGTAATAAATATAATAATGTCTATTTGTCGAAATGTTCTAATAGTTATTATTCTAAAGGTTTAGACCTCAATTTCCACTTGAGACATTTTTGAAATTTCGCCGTGTGTTTAATAGACCTTGAATTTTTACTCACTTTTGACTTAATATTGAACCGATTTTGTCATAAGGAAAAACATTTTTATTTAGTATTCAGAGTAAAAACTGCCAACATACGTAATTTGCGTCCTGGTAAGGAGGCGTCGTAAAAATGGAGATAGAATACACACCTTTCTTGTGATTTGTGGGGAAGATTTCCGTTTTGAAGTTCTGTGGATGTCCTGCTGTAAAAAAAAAGACGAATTTATTATGAAAATGTAAATTTAGATGTCAAGTAAGCAGACTAAATCTGATCTCAAAGTTCAAACACAAATGCTGAAATAATTTAAATTAAATTATGAAATAAATTCCTAGATTTCTGTGTAGACATTATGCTTCAGATAAATCACATTTAAAACACTCCCTAGATGACTAATGTGATGGTTTTATTATTTAGAAAGCATAAAATTCCTGTGTGAATTTTTCATCAGCTTTGTGCAAATTATTAGCAAATACTGTGCCTTGCATAAGTATTTACCCCCTATCCCCTATTTGAACCTTTCCACATTTTGCCATGTTACTAATAAAAAAATGTAATTAGAAGTTTTACAGTTTGATCTCTACAATATGGTGCATTCTATATTTTTAATTGTGACTGCAAGATTAATTAAAATTAAACAACAAAAAAAAAAGCCAAAAAAATGTGTTGGTTGTTTAAGTATTCACCCCCCTCCATCTGTTGATACTTTGGTAGAACCATATTCAGCTACAGATACATCTGGGACATGTCTCTATCAGATTGGCACATCTGGATCCTGATGTTTTTTTGCCCAATTTTGCTTGGCAAACTGAAAGCAGACATGCTGCTGACCAGCATTTCTTCTGAAATGCCTCACACACGTGTCGAGATTCTAAACGGTTCTTGGTTTTAGTGTAGTGCGCGTAGAAGCACTATATATATATATATATATATATATATATATATATATATATATATATATATATATATATATATACACACTTCAAAGCTCAATGTGATCTGATGGCTAAAGAAAATAAAAAAATATTATCATATCCACAAAAAAATAAAAAAAACCTGCCATACACGCAAATTCAGACAATTCTGGCTCGTGGTGTGTTTACCACCGAGGGTGTGTGTGCGCTAATGTTGCAAGGAAACGGCACAAAAAAGGACTTATCAGTGTAGAAACGTGGCCGTCCTTCCTTCCTGCCCTTGACTCGGACTGCGTTTCAGCAGAATGGGAGGAAAAGAAGGAGCCGCAGCTCGTACGGAAACGGCCGTTACAGAGGATTCACAACGTGGAACAGGAGATTAACTCGAAGGCCAGACGAGGTTCAGGAGCAGGAAGTTGAGAAAAATCCCACCAATTAATACTAGCTTCTCTGACAGCTTCACAAATGCTAATATAGCTAACTTTGTCACACTGACGTCTTTTTGGAACCAGAATCCAAATTGACCAGCAGACAAAACAACCCGAGTTCATGAACATGTGGGAATTCTAATGACCAAGTGTGATTTTGCATTTGAGCCAAAGTCAGGTTCACAAATACAGTACTATGGTGGAAAAAAAAATCAATTTTCTAAACCTACTATACTGTTAATTCTTAATATACATGAAAATGCAATAAAAAAACGTATTTGCTGTAAAAGAGTGCATTTCTTCTGATTATGCTAGGCTAGGTTTTTAGCAAGCAGTCAATTACTTAATATGTTCCTTTTGAATGCCAAAAAAACCCATCTGAAATATTCCATGATATTTTTTTAAGGAATATTTGAAAATCTTAATTTTCCTGAAATTTCTATTCTTGTCACCTGAAATAAATGTTATGGGCAAAATTAGCAACAATTGCTGCTAAAATTGCTGATATTTACATTGCAATATTTGCATATTTTATAAATAATTTAAAGATATAATAATCTATCCTTCAATCTACTTGCTTTGACATAGTCCATGTGTTTAAACAACTCATTAGGAGAGGTGCCAACACTGATAGCAAAAAAATCTGAGGGGAATTTTAGCTCAAAAGAGCTAGCCTGTATCAGTAGCAGCCTTAATCATTAGCAGGTGCTCCACAGCTCCTGTTTTTAGACGTTATAACCTCTGATAATGATTTATCAACCTCGGTTAAGTGCAAACATTAGCAAACATGATTTCTCTAGCACTGGCTATTAGATATTACACAATCTAATCGAACCAGCTTTGTTAAAGCATTAGCTAAACATATCTGCTCAAAACCAGGAGCAAAGCTCACTATAGTGCTATTTAATGTTTTAATAATAAAGTTCTGTGAGCAATGGCATTTATGCAAATCAGTACGAATAACTCAAGAAGTAAAGAAGAGAAAAAGTAGGAAAAAAACCCCCACAAAACTGTTTTAGAAATTCAAGTAACTGGTGAAATTTAAGTGAAGCTCTGGCCTCATGGAGCCTTGTGCCTGTCAATCGCTAAAATCAGGATGTGTGCAAGCAAACCGCATTCAAGTTTCACATTCGTTCCGCACCGCTTGTAATGAACTTCGCATCACTGCGCACTAGAAATTCCCACTATGCTTCCACACTGAATCCTGTTCTTCCTCAACACACGTCACAGTAAAACATATCTATCTACCTTGTGTTTTGTTGCTATGTTCTGTCTTGCCGTGTATGACCTGTGACATGAAGCTGTTTTCCACAAAATGACCGTAGTCACAGAGTTTGCCACCTAATAAAGCCCCCTACACAGCTGTTTCTATTTCAGGTAATGACTGTGTTTCAACCTACATATGAAATTGATGATCATTAGCACTAACACCTGACTCTAATCCTACAGAATCCTGACTTTGTGCAAAGGTATAAAAAAAAAGTGTGTTCATGCCAAATATTGGTTTAATTTGGATTCTTATTTTGTTCACTCACTTTCCATTTTGTTATTTGTTAAAAAATAAACGATTAAAACTGCAAACCAAGTATTCTCACTTTTCAGCACAACTGCATAAACCTTTTGCATAGCAATGTATTTATGAGGACAACAGTATTGTGACAACAAGAAAAAATCCATGAGGATATGGTTTACATGAAATGGAGTGGAAGCTCTTGAGTGGCCTGCTATAGAGTTTTGACCTCAACCCTATTGAACACCCCAGGCCCCCCTTTTCAGGAGAGTATAACAGAATAGCAACTTAATGTGGAAAATATATATAGCAATATATATGTCAAAATTAACGTGTTAACGCTAATTCATTTTAACGGCACAAATATTTATTAACGCATTAATTCAGTTCGCATTTCTTTTTTATCATTAAACAATAATAATATGTAAATGAGGAAAAAATCAAACTTTTCAACGCAACACATATTTATTCACGATGTCCTATCAAAATAATAATAAACTTATTTAAGTAAACAAATTTGTAGTCTCAATCCGCCATGATGCACACATCCGGCAATTAAAACCGGCCGTGTGGAAACATAGCAAACGTTTTGATTTACGTACATTAAAACACCATAATTACTTAAAAACATTTACAAGAATATTTTCTCTTCATGCTCTTTGTTTAAAATTGTTTGACTAATAATAAACAAAGTTTTTTGTCCAATCGTGATTACATATTGCAATTGATTGACAGCCCTAATATAGTGTCTGACAAAAGTGAGTAAACCCCTCAAATTTCAGCAACCATTTTAGTATATCTTCTAAAGGGACAATACTATAGAAATGAAAGTTGTATATATTTTATAGTAGTCAATGTGCAGCTTGTATAATGGCTGTATGTTGAGTTATTCTCAGGGGACAGTAAATGTGTACTGCTATACAAGCTGCACATCGAATACTATATTTTATATATATTTATATAAATTCATGACAATCACATTTGTATGTGCATTTTGAACATTCAATATATATGTATATTGCTAGTATGTACAAGTATCCCCTATCCGTATTCCATGTCCCATATATATGTATATTGTTCGTATAACACTTTCAAATGAAGTAGAACGTGATAGTGTGTGAGTCACGATGTAGTTTGTGATTATTTGTGTGTGTGTGACTATACCGGGAGGTGCCACCATGCGCTGCCATTTTTGAAACAGGCACGTCTTCAGACAGTCTCTGGGGCTGAGGCTGTATGTCTTGTGTCTGGACATGAGCTCCTGCATGGGCTCTAGTATAACACACAGCTACACACACACACACACACACACACACACACACACACACACACACACACACACACACACACACACACACACACACACACACACAGACAGCTAGTGAGCAAAAACAACATTCAAGCATAACAAATAATGATGAAAGTCTCACCAGTGAGTCAAGAGCTAACATGACTGCAATTACTTAGAAATGAAATATAAAACACATAAGAAAATGAAGTGATACAATCACAATTCAAATAATCACGCTGCAAACTTGTAAGAATTTTAATGCGCATGATCAATCATAAAATCGGACAGTAGGTTTTATAATCTGGAAATTATATACCAAGGATATATGTATTTCTAAGGTTAAATATAAAAAAAGATTTTTAATACTTCACAATCCTTCACTAAGAGCCCTATTATTGTGTAATGTAATGATATTAATGGCTTTTAATAATTTAATAATAATTTATTAAAAGAAATCTGTCTTTGACCACTTATAGAAATATTATTACTAAAAGATATTTTATTAATTGTATATAAATATAATATATATTATATAAAAAGCATCTTATTTTCTTACATTAAAGCAAATATTACACTACATATTCTACACATCATTTTAGCTCTTTGTTGGGTAGTAGGTGGATAAACATACAGTCATGTGCCAACACAGACAAAAACCCATACACACACATACACACACACCATCCGTTTGAGTTTCAGGAGCCTGCACTCGGACTCTGCCGCATCCCCTCACACTTCCACTGATTCTAGGGGAACAATCCCTGGCCAGTGGCCGAGGCTGTGCAGCTATTTCCAGTATGAATGTGAGGAAACCCACGGTCTTCCTTAGCCACAGCGCCTCATCCGTCCCAGCTCAGGAAACAGAGCTCGAGTGGAGCCACTGATAACCTCACACACACACATAATGCTAACAAGCCCGTTTTACCAGGTATTTTTACCCCCATTTGAAAGCTGGGAAACTGTGAGAGATGTTCATGACTGGCAAAAAATTAGACACAATACTGTTTGCAGGATTCAGGGCCAAACATGACCCCTCACTGAATTTTATACATGGGATTCTGATGCTCCCATGAGCATGCTGCAAATTTAATGATCATATTTATTGCAAACTAAGGAGGTGTGGTCTAAGTGCCTGTCAGTCTTACTAAGTAGAGGTAAAATTCATTATCATATATATAACCCAAATTAATTAGATGTGACAATGGCACCTGACAGTCTTAGTGAAGACGGTGTGGCTGTTGTGCCTGTCAGTCAAAAAAATGTGGACTTAATTTATATATTTATTACAATGCCTGACAGTTTTAGTAAAGGAGGTGTAGCCTTAATTATCTTATTTTATATGAATGAAGGAGGTGTGGTCATAGTTAGAATTACACAATATGGCAGTTCTAGTAAAGTAGGTGTTGCCTCTGTGGAAGTCAGTTGTAGCTAAAGAGACATGCTTTTTGTCTGACAGTTCTAGTAAAGTACAATGGGTATATATGCCTGTCAGGCTGGTATGCCTTAAGTGCCTGTCAGTCTAGATAAAGTCAGCACTAGTTAAGGAGGTGTGGTATAGTTAAGAAGGTCTGGCTTTTGTGCCTGCCAGACCATGTAAGGTAAGCATGCCTGATAGGGCTAAAAAGGCTAGTGTGGCTTCTGTGTCTGGCAGTTGTACTTGGTCACTGTGCCTATCAGCCCAGGTAAAGTCTAATCAATTTCTTGTTAAAGAGGCATGGCCTTTGTGTTTGTGAGCCCCAGTAAAGAAGGTGGGGCCTCCGTGCCTTCTAGTCATAATTAAGGAGGTGTGGCCTCTTAGCCTTTCAGTCATACACAAGTAGGTATGGCCTTTGTGCCTACCAGTCATAATTAAGAAGGTGGGGTCTCTGTGCCTGCCAATCATAATGAAGGAGGTGGGGCATCTGTGCCTTCTAGTCATAATTAAGGAGGTGTGGCCTCTGTGCCTTTCAGTCATTCACAAGTAAGTATGGCCTTTGTGCCTACCAGTCATAATTAAGGAGGTGGGGTCTCTGTGCCTGCCAATCATAATTATGGAGGTGGGGCCTTTGTGCCTACCAGTCATAATTAAGGAGGTGGGGCCTCTGTGCCTACCAGTCATAATTAAGGAGGTGGGGCCTCTGTGCCTTCTAGTCATAATTAGGGAGGTGTGGCCTCTATGCCTTTCAGTCATACACAAGTAAGTATAGCCTTTGTGCCTACCAGTCATTATTAAGGAGGTGGGGTCTCTGTGCCTGCCAATCATAATTATGGAGGTGGGGCCTTTGTGCCTACCGGTCATAATTAAGGAGGGGGGGTCTCTGTGCCTGCCAATCATAATTATGGTGGTGGGGCCTTTGTGCCTACCAGTCATAATTAAGGAGGTGGGGCCTCTGTGCCTGCCAGTCATAGCTATGGCAATGTGCCTTTTGTAATTGCCAGTCCTAGCAAACGAGGTGTTGACACTGTATCTGTCACCCCTGGTAATAAAGGCATGGCCCAAGTGCCTTCCAATCCTAATAATGTATAATGTATCTATATATAAAATATATATATACATACATATATACATATATATATATATATATATATATATATATATATATATATATATATATATATATATATATATATATATATATATAAATATAAATCACATATTACCTCAACATATTTGCATTTTGCGTAATATTGGACAGAATCGTTGGTTGTCTTTAACGTCTTATCATTGCATTGCATCATTCTGTACAGTAACTACAAGCGAGCCTCAGTTATTACTCAGACGGTAGAAAACAAGCACGCTGCTGTCTATTTTTCAGATTCCTGCCCTGAAGCTGCGTAGATGAAGACATGCAAAGCCAAACGGGGAACATATGAAAAAGCATCTGGCATGCTAAACAGCTGTGGCAAACATACTAGATCAGGATCAAGCTGAGAGCTCTGAGATGTACTGTATAGAGCCGAACCAAATCCTAATTTAATTCCCGATTCAGCTACAAATGTGCTATTTCCTTTTAAACAGCATTTTATAATAATACATTTGAGTGCTTAATGTGCAGCCGAATGAAGTGGGTTCCAGTTTGATAAAAACGCTAAACTGCCCTTTCTTATTTCTCATTTCGTTTACCTCTAAGAGAAACACGACGGTGCACTGGGTGTGCGAAAGCTGGGCGTCGAGACCCACAATGCCCCGCTATGGCACAGAACGCTCATTAATATTATGCTAATATTTCGCATCCAATAAATTTTTTATCCCCATCTTGTTCTCCTGTTTTGCAAATCGGAGCTGTCACTCATGCTGAAATCGAAGGAATAAACAAAGGGGCTATAAAATAAGAGCTGAGCCATGAGTGTTGGTTTTCATGTGGTCACACACACACACACACACACACACACACACACACACACACACACACACACACACACATCATGCACGACTAAAGGAGGTTTTCGAATACCTTCATTTGTCATTTTTATGTATGTGTGTGTATCTGCGTGTTTGTGCATAAGACTTACCCTGAGGTAGTTGAGCGTGAAGTTAGTCAGACCCATTCGGGTGATATTTTTGGAGAGCTGCTCCAGAACCTGAGGGTCTTGAGCCTGTGAGGGCAGAAGGGTAGGCTTTATTACGACCATAATAAAATAATAATAAACCAAACCAATAATAAACATTTTCAACCAAACCGCTGGATCATATGTGAGATTATTGGTATCATATGTACAAATCGCATGAGCAGTACATTTTCTCCTCTGCTGCTCATCTCTCCTACATCACACTCCATCACACTAAAGCTACTGGTTGGTAGTAGCCGTTCCTACTTTCATCAATGGGTGGCGCAACTAAAGTAATTTCACAAATCAGGAGATAGATCTGGAGTCGCTTTATATTTGAAGAAACTTTTCTCACTACACACTTTGGTCTAGCCATTAACGCTCAACACATGCAAGCTGCTGAACCACTGAGCGAAACTAAAAGAAAGGCCCTATCTAGGGTTAGGGTTAGGGTTTAGGGTCTTCTGCATCATTTAGCTTACAGAGTTGTAAGACTGATAGCTTTAGTTACTAGTAACCATTTACATTTACAGTATTTACACTACAATATATATAGTGCCTATTAACTATAAGTCTGTAAGTCACTCTGAATAAGGGCATTTGCCATATACTGTAAATGTTACTAGTAATTATAGCTATCAGTCTTACAACTCTGTAAACTGATATATATATATATATATATATATATATATATATATATATATGTCAAAATGTTAATTTTGCATGACACTATTTTTCTCAATAACTAACATTTCTAAAGGTGTAAAGGTATTTATCCCTGATGAGCAAAGGAGGAAAAACTCCCTTAGATGTTATGAGTAAGAAACCTTGAGAGGAAGCAGACTCAAAAGGGGAACCCATCCTCATTTGAACTAAACTCTGTACACACTTCATGCACCAACAAGTTGCTAGAGTCTAATAAAGTATGCTGTGTGTGTAAACCGAGCTCGGAGTTTCGATTTCCTCTGTCTTGTTACTTTCTTTATAGACTGACCCGCTTAAACAACAAAATAACTGTGACTTGCTGGCGCTATACCATCTGCCATAAGGCTACAAAACAAGTCTGAAAAATCAAAATTTTCCACCGTTTGAGTATTTAATTTTGATATCGGGTTTAAAAAGAAAATAGCAAAAAAAAAAAAAAAGCAAACACCCAACAGCAAATCGGCTTTTATTTTTTTTAATTTCATGTATCCTATTTGGGTTTTAAAGAGCAGCTGAAATCAAGCTGACGGCTGGTGCCGGAAGGCCTGAACGGGACTGAGGCCAACGCTTCAATTACACTGAATATGTATTTGATTCAGGGTTTGGGGAGCAGTATGTGGAGTGCACTCAAACTGCTAATAAATATTGATAGCGATAGCTGAAAATTTGAATTTCGCCACAGCCCAGGGGATTACCTCAAAAAAAAAAAAAAAGAAGAAGAAGAAGAAGAAGAAGCTGCATTAACACTATGGCTACCAATCCATGTGACTCAAGAGAAACCTTCAGAGATAAAGCGAGAATGGAATGAGTTCAGAGATAGCATGACCGCAGGAAAGAGGTGTGTGGGGCCGAGTGTGTTTGTGAGAACAGAGCTGTACTGAAAAGGATTGAAATTTTAAGAGAAATTTCCCAAAATTTGTGATTTAAGGGGTGGCACTAGGATGCAGACGAGTAGAGTGTGGGTACAGACATACAGACATCATTAAGACATTATACAGACATTATGAGAGTTCAGAAGCTGGACCTTGGTCTGGAAGGTTGAGATCTCAAGTCCCAGTACCACCATGTTAGCACTATTGAGCCCTTGATCATTCTAAGATAATGCTTTGGATAATTGTATCTACCAAATGCCATAGATGTTATGTTTTTGCATTTACAATCAGTTTGTGTTTAGTTTTTTTTGGATTGGTCTATGCTACTGAACTTTTTTGTAGAACTACAGTATCAATTGTAAGTGGCTTCAAATTGTAAGACTGGTGATAACTTTTATATACAACTTTTCTTGTCTAGTTTATACTTCATTTCACACACTAAATGAAAATTAAACATTTGGTGAATGACTTTATGACTTCGGGAATAAAAGTCATACAATTATGACAAAATGTCAAAGTTCTCTTTCACTGTTTAGTCGTCATTTCGCTCTCTCTTTGTGTAGCTAGTGGGGTAGGGTGAAGGCATAGCTCAATGGATAAGATGTTGGACTTTGGATAAGCTGTTGGAATGAACTTCAAGAGTTATGGAAAGAAATCAAGAGTTATAGTCTGATTAATCTTAAGTTTGTAACCAGTGTAGATTTAATCATTGCTAGAGACTCAAAGCACTTTTGTACGTCGCTCTGGAAATGTCTGCTAAATGCCGCAAATGTAAATGATCCTAAACATCCAGAAATATCCTGCTCTGAAGGTTAACCCAAGCACAAGATCCATTGTTTTACAGTTAGATTAGACTGGATTCAATTATGTCCCAAACGAATTTGAAAGTGGGAACGCGTAACTCGAACTCTAATCGCGTCATTTTCAAGTTCAGCCACAAATCAGGACAAAACATGGATGCCTGTATGCAAGCATGTGTTTTGCTTGAAACAAGCTAGTCAAGTTCCCTTGTTGGGCTTCATTCTTTTAATCTGTATGGCCACTGTGTCTAAAGTAAAAAGTAAGAGTTTATTTACTGTTGATAGTGTCAGCAGCCATTACAACCCTTTTCTTTAACATAATTTTTTTCCTTGTCAAAATGATTCGGAGCTAGCATGGAACGCTGAGTTCGTAGCGAACTGGTGCATATCTGATAGAAAAATCTATATTTTTTTAAACTAATGGGTGTAAGATGTTCACCATCAGGTTTCAGTCGTTGTTTTAATTACACTTTCACTTTTACTATCGTTCCCCCTTGCGACGTTTTCCGTGTGTGCATTAGTGTATGGCTATGTACGTGTGTGAGAGAAAGAGCTGAACAAACAGACTGCGGTAATGTTAAAACTGCACTTCTCCTGCAGCGAACCCCCTCCTCTTCTATCCCCCAGCTCTCCCTCTCTTTTTTTTGCCTAAGATCTCTCGCTCTCTTTCTTCCAGTATGGCTGATATACCCACAGGGCCCAATTTAAGACTATGTGAATTTCGCATGAACACAGCGGGGCTGGAGCGTGTGCAAACTTTCTAACGTTGCATCGCCTGGAATCTAGCGAAAGGGAAAAAAGAGCACACCTGTAAAAATGTGCTACGCCGGGCGAAAATCGCAGCGAGAGACAGAAAGCGATCAGTCGATTCATTCTGCCACTGCGATCGGTGAGCGTGGCACCGAAGTCAGCCGTCGTGGACGAATTCATTTCCTTTCATTGTGGCGTGTGGGGCGCGTTCGTTACACTGCGGAATTAAGCCGATTACTCATTTGACCTTGTTATTATTCCACTTTGTTTTACTTTAGACAAGGCGTTCTTTCATCTACACCCTGTCTTTGATGTTTCTAATGAAATTGTTTTTTTTTTTTCATTTAATCTCCCAAAAGGAAGAAACTTTCACACTTGTGTGAAAAATTGGGGCTGTGATTCAGGCGAGCTGGAGGCATCGGACGCCTCATATTGAGTAAATAAAGTGTGTGTTACCTCAGACTGGAGTGTCTGTCTGTCTGTCTGTCTGTCTGTCTGTCTGTCTATCTATCTATCTATCTATCTATCTATCTATCTATCTATCTATCTATCTATCTATCTATCTATCTATCTATCTATCTATCTATCTATCTATCTATCTATCTATCTATTAATTAATGAATAAAAATTTTTTTAAACTGTATTCCAGAAAGTTAAAGACACAGTTGTGTAGGATGTCTTTGGATCTGATAGCATGAACGTTTCCCTCTCTATTCACTAGAACCAGGAGACCCAAACCTGTTCCAGCATGACTATGCCCCTGTGCACAAAGCCAGATCTTTTCATATATTGTATACATGGGTTGGAATGGTATTGACTGGCCTGATATAGAGCTCTATACCTTATTGAACACATGTTGGGAAGCTTAATGGTTAAGATGTTGGACATCTGATTGGAAAGTCATGGGTTAAAATCCCAGCACCACCAAGCTGCGACTGCTGGGTCCTTGAGCAAGGCCCTTAACCCTCAACTGCTCAGCTGTATAACTGCTCTGGATAACAATGTCTGCCAAATGCCATGAATTAACTGCATTATATATTTTATTTTATATATATATATATATATATATATATATATATATATATATATATATATATATATATATATATATATTCATAATATATATTAATATTGTAAATATATTATTATATCTATTTTTTTATATATTATAATATACATTTGACTGTTAAAACAATTAGGCATACCTTTATGCAATTTATTATACAATATATCTTATACACTGTGATAAAAATCTCAGAATTGAATAAAAGAATGTGGTTAGAAATGATATATCACTGGTTGGTATCAGGAAGTGGCGACGATTGATGACGTCACACTTACGTGCATGGCAAGGACACTGCGTGGGATGAGCTCACGGTACTGCCTGATGGTGAAGTGCCACGTCTTAATCCGCATCAGGTCATCAAAGGCAAACTCCAGGATCAGACGTCCCTCCGTACACACCTACACAGCCATTAGGGAACAGTGTGTCAGAGAGAGAGAGAGAGAGAGAGAGAGAAAGAGACCGAGAGAGTCAGGGTGAAGCTTGCGCCAACGTTTAATCATCTTCATGCTGTGATGCTCTTGGAGTTGAAGAATCCCAGTAAAAAATTTGTGCAATTCTTGTGCAAAATCACAGAGAGGGACCATATTAGATGTTCAAAAATAAATAAATAAATAAAAACCCCTGTCTTTTTTTCAAACAATAATTTACAATAAATCCAACCAACTTCTGTGTTAAATTTAATATAAACATTTTCTTAACAGTTCTTATTTCCGCATACTTTAACAAATATCTGCATTTAAGAAACACACAGGATTTAAATGTATTCATTCAATTTATTAATTCATAAACGAATTAATTCCTTCCATCCTTCATTCGATCATTTACTACCTCGAATTGTCAGGAATTCCTCCTTTGAAAAGACATTTTTGGAAGACGTCGATAAAACGCGAAACAATCCGTATCGATGGATAGTCGTAAAAATGTTGGCGATGACAGGAAGTGGCAGCGTTTTCGTGTTTCCGGTAGGAATCGAGTTGTGACAGTGGCACTGTGCTCAAAGTGCGAAAAACAAACTTCGTGAGGGAATTCAGATTTCTGCATGTAAATCAAGGATTGCATTCGGGACACACATGCGGCGTACCGAAAGTCCGGTACCGAAAAGGGTCGGTTTGAATATGTGTACCGTTAAACCCCTAGAGTTCTGTACCTGTGTCATTATCAGTGTGTCAATGCAGGATTTTAACAGTACACTGGATATGGAACCAGCTACAAATGGTTCACTTTATAGAGAAGAGGTTGTAATATGGGACAAGCAGATACCAGAGCGATGCTCTAGATTGAAGACGTAACGAAACCATCAGAGATCAACTTATTAAATATGAATGAACTCCAGAAATAGTGTTGATAAAGCTGTAAAATGTCAGCGTCTGTAAAAAAAACAATTTTATCGATCAGAGCTAAAATGATTCTACCACTGAGACACAACATCCTGTCTGTCAGTTTAGACTTAGTCGTGTTAGAAATGAAGCCTTGGGTCTCCAACCCAGAGACCAAATGGCAACCGAGCACCAAAACAACAAAAAAGCCGTACCGAAGGGCCTGAGCTCCAAAAAACGCTGCCAATTAAAAGAAAAATATAAGGAAGAAAAACATTGCTAAATCCGACGCCGAGCTTCTCTGAGCGCCGATGTTCTGTTGCTCCGGCAACCAGAAAGGAGAGGTAGGAGGAGGTGCGGTGTGGGTGTTTGGGGAGAGAGAGAGGGGGGGGCAACAGCTGATTAGTTGGCATGGCAACGGCAAAGATGTAATCCCAGCAGAGCGACTCTAATCAATGCCCCCGGCACGCACGAGCTCAGGAGGATCGACAAAAAAAATAAAAAAAACAGCACGCTCACGTGTAAACCTTCTCCATCGCTCTTTCATTCTCTCCCTCCATCTCTCCGTCTTTTTCCTCCCTCCATCTTTCTCTTTACTTACTCTGGCCAGTTCTTTGGCTCTGCACACCGAGTGAAGCAAAAAAAAAAAAAAAAACCTCACTTTCCATCGCACTTATTCTTCTCGGCCGCAAAAGCAAACCCGACTTTCTTCCTCTCGCCATTTTTTCATTCGTTTTCTTTTTCTCTCTCCGTCTGTTTTTATTCCCTTAAACAAATTCTTTTTTTTTTTTTTTTTTTTTTTTTACAGTTTCTCAGATTCTCATTTTCTCCGTTTCTCAGTTTATTTTTTGCTCAACACCAAACTACACACTGAAGAAATATTGCTAAGATTCTCCCAGTTATTATTCAAACCCCCCCGCCTTCCCCCCACTCAAATAAAACAAAAAGAAAAATAAATTAATTAAACCTTCACTTTTACCCTTTATCTGTCTTGCTACTCGTTTCAATCCTTCTCCTGTTCATCATGCCATCTTCTAACTCTTTATACTATCAATTTGAGATCTAGAAAAATGACAACAGGGAAGAATGAGTAAACCAATACAGTTACTTAGAACAGATTCTGTAGGTTCTATAGGTTCTGTTGGTTCTATATGTTCTACTGTATATGTTCTGTACATTCTGTAGGTTCTATGCAGACTCCCTTTACTTCATAAACCCTCTCTTACCATATTCCGTTCTCTGAAAAATCCAAAAGAAAATGCAAAGCAAAGCTTTTCAAGCTCTTTCTTTCTCTCGCTCTCTCTCCCCCCATCTCTCACCTCCACCCCCCGTTACTTTCTCTTGCCATTTATTTTTGCTCCACAACGAGCCACACTGGAGAATAAGCAAAGGGAAGGAAAAAAATAAAAATCTCTCCCTCCTCTCTCTATCACTCTCAAATGCAAATTCATATAAGCTTTATTAACATGACATGCCACAAAAAACAAAAACAAAAAAATCGATATTGTCAACGCTCGCACAGTTTATGTGGAATTGAGTTCACGCTAATTTAGAAATACATAAATCAAAATCGCTTTGCTGGAAAATCTGAAGGTTTGAAGTGCGTGTTGTCATTGTGGAAGAAAAAACAACAACAACCGAACCCTGAGTTCTCTATTTAGTTCTATGGAGAACCCCTTTGGAGATGTAGGACTGTTAAAAGGAACCTAAAGAACATTTGTGGGAAGGAGAAATAATGGAAAGGTTCTGATGTTTGCATTTGCATCAATAATTTGGTTTGTTGTTATATAATAAACCAGATTTCTATAGCAATTTATCTCTGTGGAACCACATGGTAACACAATGATCAAATGTATAGAAAAAGAACCACATGGTAGCATGCAGTTATAGGAAATTAATCAACCTATTGCTGTCAGAGGGGGTGGAGTTACAGTACCACCCCATAGCTTTTTCCTCCAATAACAGCAATTAAAATATATTTAGTTCTATTTTTCTTTCTTTCTTTCTTTCTTTCTTTCTTTCTTTCTTTCTTTCTTTCTTTCTTTCTTTCTTTCTTTCTTTCAATGTATTCATTTATATAAAAAAAACACACCACATAATAGTTTTTATCTATTTGTAGTTGCACAATATTTTTTTTATTTTATATTAAGATTGTCTGACCAGAGGATTATAATATGTGCTTTTTGAACATCCCATTCCACGTTTACATTCCATTTCCTGTTATAATAACCTCCACTCTTCTGAGGAGATGTTTCACTAGATTTTGCTTATGGATATTCGTGTTCATTTAAGAGTGTTAATAAAGTCAGGTATTGATGAAGAGAAGGCCTGGGGTGCAGTCGGATCGAGAGCTCTATAGCAGGTCACTTAAGATCTTCTACTTTAACCTATTTTCTTTGATGTCATTTGGCAGACACCATTGAAATTATCAAATTTTTTCAATACAGCTTGGAGAATAAGTTTAAGTTTACCTGAGCTATCACCTCCCATCACTTCCCATATCCATATCTTCATGGAGCTGGCTTTATGTACAGGTACACTGTCATGCTGAAACAAGTTTGGATCTTCTATTTCAAGTAAAAGAAAAATTGCAAAAAAACTGCAGCATCCAAAGAAATTCTAAATAACTGTATGCCTCAGTCTGTGGTCAAATAGGGTAAGAATCAAGTATGGTTGAAAACATACAATTATTTTGTCCATATACACCGATCTGGCATAACTTTATAGTCACCACTTAGGTACAACCTTTTGACCACCTGCCTAATATTGTGTTAGTCCCCTTTTTGCTGACCTGTCGAGCATCAACAGCATGAACTTCTTCAGCAGTTTGAGCTACAGGAGCTCGTCTGTTGGATCGGACCACACGGACCAGCCTTCGCTCCCCACGTGCATTAATGAGCCTCGCTGGTTCACCACTGTTCCTTCCTTGGAGCACTTTTGATAAGATACTGACCAGAGACCAAAAACTGCAGATTTGGAGATTAAGCCAGTCGTCTAGACGTCACAATTTGGACCTCGCTTAAATCCTTATGCTCGCATTTTACCTGCTTGTTTTCTTGCAACACATCAGCTTTGAGGACAAAATGTTCACTTGCTGCCTAATCTATCCCACCCACTACATAAAGAGACAATCAGTGTTATTCCCCTCACCGGTCATAATGTTATAATGTCATAATGCTATGCCTAATCAGTGTACTGTAGTGTTTTATGTTCTAAAACCTCAAGGTGTCTCCTAGACTACAGGATTTCTGCTAGAGTGAAGCGAACAGTCTCTGAATCTCACCTGTGCGAAAGGGTTAATGAGCCAGTGTTAGCGCCAAGAGCTTAAAAAAATGTTTCTTTTGAATTTTGCATGAGATCGGGTTAAGAAAAAGACATCTGCGTGTGCAAATAATCCGACGGACCTGCTGCGTTAAGTGGAGGCTTCGGCCTTGATAGTGTGAGCCGGTGTTATTAGATAGAATCAATTGGAACAGCAGGATCGGCGAGAGATAAAGGTGTTCGCTTAACACAGAGATTACCGGCAGTTACAAGGTCAAAGGGCGTTAAACCCGCGCAGTGAGCAGCAGAATGGTTTACTGACAGACCTTACAGTCCGACTGCACCAACAAAACCGTGTCTTTACTTCACGAGTTATCAGTAAGAAAAAGAAAACATTGCCTGGTTGATAGTTATTCATCAAAACGACAGTGTTTTACTTTATTCAAATGACAGTGGATATGAAGGAAGTGTTTTTTATTTCTTATTCTATTCCTTTTCCCCTTTTTCTTTTGTCGTTGGACCTGTCTGTTACTTCCTGTTGCCCTTCTATTGGTTGGAGTTCTCATCAATTAGAAACCACTGGGCTAGGAAGATACATAAGATGTACTGTAGATTGTTCCATTCCTGAACCATATTGGCTTTGGAGAGACGTTCATTTATGATTCGTGTTCTAAAATTTTCTGCGTAAACCGAAAAGAACATTTGTATGAAATTTCGATTCGTATTCTAAATTATACGTATTCGGGGGCATTCGTATTCAGAGGTACCACTGTGTTTTAAACGCCGCTGTTAATAACGAAAACCTGATGTAATTAAATGAGGAATTAAACATGACATGGTTGTGGTGTTAAAGGAAATCATTACTGACAAGTGTGTGTGAGGCGGACTGACTCAAAGCAAACTCATTTTCAGCAGCATGTCCTGAAGAGTTTTGTTTATTTACTCACACCACGTCATGCTTCGTCATCGTTCGCATCATTTTGGTGGAGTTAAAAACACAGGCGGACAAACAAAAGAAAAACCAGGATGCCACATATTCGCACACAAACAGGAGCATACGTCAAAACCAGGAAATCGTACTAGAGATATCGTACACAGCCGGGGAAACAGGGAGCCCAGGATCAGGCGTACAGTAACGACACGCCGGCACCAGAGTTAACGCTGGAACAATGAAACGCCAGACGTAAATGAAAAAAAATAATCAAAGGAGGAAGTAAAATCTGGTGAGAACAATCATAACACAGGAGCAAGGTCAGACAATGACATGTCAGGGATGGAGGCAAAGACATGAATCAAAACAAAACATTGTATTGTAGAATAATAAAACCAACATATACATATAACCATGATTAATAGCTGTTTCATCACCAGTTCAGACTTTTTTCTCTTTAAAAAAAACAAACAAAAAAAACACACATTTAGAAGAACACATTTGTGCCTTGACTTGAACTAGGAGATCCAAACCTTTTCCAGCATGACGATTCTCCTGTGTACACACCTCCATAAGGATATGCTTTATATGGGTTGGAATGGAAGATCTCCTGCTACAGAGCTCTGACCTCAACCTCCTACTGAACACCTTTTGGATCAATGTAAATGCTGACTGAACTCCAGGCCTCCTCACCTCACCTACATAAGTACCTGCCTTTACTAGCTGGCTGAATGAGCACAAATCTCCACAAGCACACTCCAAAATCTAGTGGAACATCTTCCCAGAAGAGTGGAGGTTACAGCAAATGGGAATAAATATGGAATTGGACATACAAATCTTATAGTTAGGTGTCCACAAACTTATTTATTGGTAACTTTGCTTAACAAGTATATATTTATATCCTGGTTCACAAGTATACCACAAGTGAAAGTATATCTAATTTATAAGTGGAAGAAACATACAGACGTAAGTTTCACCAATTCGCATATAAGTTAACCGTGTGATGCATCGATTTTAAAAAAGTGTGCACCGGATATAATTTGGCATTTGTATAATGATGCATGATTATGAACATATTTGTGACCAATAATTTTACATTTATGGCATTTGGTAGACGCCCTTATCCAGAGCGACTTACAACTGAGCAGGGGAAAGTTAAGGGCCTTGCTCAAGGGCCAAACAGCTCAGTGGTAGTAGGATTTGAACCTGTGACCTTCTGATCCAAAGGCCAATGCCTTAACCACTGACCTACGACCTCACATTTGTTAATTTGTGACCAATATTTGATATGTAGATTAATTTCTCGCACTAAACCGTTTCCTTTTCTCAGCACCGCTGCTGTTACGTGAATATGACGTATCACAACACCACGGAGGCCGAGGCGTGTCCTGAGAGTCACACAGAATACAGATTAACATGGCAGAGGTAGAGCTGCGTCTTCCTCCAGACAGAACAGGAAAATAACGTCTGGTTTTATTTAATTATTTTTTTTCTGCACTACAAACGCCTGATTTTGAAAGGGCCTCATTATAATATTAACTATCATTATTGTTCAATGGCAGAAAAAATAGATACTCCAATGTATTTTTAAACAGTAGCACGTCCATCAGAGTCTTGTGCGTGTAGAGTTTTCCATGCGTGAATGCGTTTTCTGAACACGCATTCGACTCCCTTCTGACGACGATCATATAGCAGACATGTTGCTTTTCCCTCCGTTATTTTTTTTATTATTTGTCCGCTTCTGCATGATTTTAATATTTCGAGTGTGTAATATTCAGGCTATCTATGCATTCAGAATTTATGACGAGACCTTTTTTCATATTTGCTCTTGAAATATTGAAGCGCTCTCGCTGCAAACATGACTTTTGCCAAAGGAAGCGAGGCAAGGGGGCGAAGGGAGGGGGAAAAAAAATAAAAAAAGAGGCGGGTTTTAGATGAATGAAAAGTACCGTGGAGAACGAGTGAAGTGAAGGGTTTCTAAGTACATATGAGCCGTTTTGCTGTGGGATTCCTAATGACGCTTGATGATAAACAAATATAGAATAATGGAAGTGATTAAGGCGAGGAATGAGTGCGTGTGTGTCGCGTTCATGAGTTGTTTGATGTATTAGTTTGTTTACTGTCTCAT
>JBCEWE010000339.1:2514237-2521737 GCA_039877035.1 Silurus lanzhouensis | reverse complement strand
TGTACCTTCAATTATTAATTATCAAGTTTTTAAAACTCTAATCGGTTAACAAGGTGATACCGGAAAAACTGTACCTCCAACATACCTAGGTATAGAAAATAAGCAGAAAATATTTTCAACGTGAATTTATTTAAAAGTAGTCATTTCGAGTTTTCTATACATATATTTATTATGTCTGTGAGGTAAATATTCCCTGAGATTCAGGCTGTTTTATTTAAGTGTCTGTGAAGAGAGATGACAGAGACGGCAGAGAGCGCCCCCTGTGTGTTTTCTTTATTTTACAAAAGCACAGCGTTTTGTTGTGATTATTAGTGTGTACAAATAAAAGTAGACCCTTCACATATTTGTATAATGTATTGCTCTTATCTCTACGTGATGTAAGTTTGTTTCGCCGTTATGAGGAAAAAACGCGTAGGCACGTTTGTCGACCCCCAGAGGGTAAATTGCCGGATGTGTGCATCATAGCGGATTTTGGTGCTGATTTGAGACTTGGCACATCAGTAAATCAAATGTTTAGCGATTAAAAATTATTTTCTGGTAAAGTTAATTTTTTTTCATCCGAGTTGAGAAAGGATTTTGTGAATAAATGTGTGTTGTGTTGCGATAAATCACCACTTTTTTTCTGTTAATCACGAGTTAATAAAATTAGTGCCATTAAAATAATGTGTTATTAACGTGTTAATTTTGACAACCCTTACACACACACACACACACACACACACACACACACACACACATATATATATAATATATATATATATATATATATATATATATATATATATATATATATATATATATAAAGAAAAAATATATTAATGTTATATAAAAAAATGTGAGGAATAAAAAAAACTTTTTTTTATTTTTATTGTGTCATAAAATGAAAAACATAAAGAATGGCAACACTGCTTATTATACCATGTAATGCTGGTTTACCAGTAAGTGGGTGGAGCTTCAAATATGTGAAGCATCACTGATATTCATCCGAATCACCCGGATTTCTTAATGAGAGTTAAACTCTCGGCATGTAGCTCTTCTATTGTGGAACCGCTGTGACTTTTGATTTGACATATAATATTTTGTAGTGTTCAAAACAAGCTTGTTTTTTTTTTTTTTTTAACTTAAAAGCGTTTTTTTCTCCTGTACAGACGTTCATAGTTTCAGCTATGAGCAAAGCGTGCACAATTGCAGATGAGAAAAGAAAGAAAGAAAAACAAAGAAAAGCTTGCGCCCTGGCCGTCCTCATCAGTAATTAACTCTCTGGGGACTAACGCACACGCACACGCACACACACACACACACACACACACACACACACACACACCAAAGCAGATCAGAGTGACTAGACGCTGCTTGTCCTCCAGCAGGACTGTGGTCAGGAGTAAACACTGAATTTTAAACAGACACCGATGATTATCTATCAGTTCAAACAGGGCACAATGCTTCTCTCAGCAGAGCCCAGATCCACCGAAATCCTGCGCTTTCTCTTCCTCTCATGTGGGATTTTGTGAAAACCCAACACAAATATTAAATCCATACAATTTCACTAGACTCATTTTTTAAGTCTAGTTGAAGGCAATAAGTTCAGCGTTTCATGCGAATTAAAGCATCCCAAAATTTTTATACGAAAATACATTTGCATTCCTTATTATTGGACCAACAATGGTTAAAATACTTTTTGCAAATTTTGAGCATGAGAGCCAAACATTTATCAAACTGTCATTACAAATATTTAATCGATATTGTGTTTTTTATGATTTTTTACAAGGCCTACAATCAATATGTGGTAAACATATATTTGTGTAATGACCTTGTGACACCAGCGTGCACACAGCCCACAGATTAACATCAAATTCAACCTTCACTGAACTAAATTAAAGCAGCAGATAGTGATGTTTACAGCTCTCTTCTGCTATTGGTTAAAAATTCAATGTAAACTTTGATGAGCCTTTCCTTTGACCTTAAATGACCACTTGACCTTATGAGTTGCCTTTTAGTCAAAGGTGGCACAGTTTTGAGCAAGCCTGGGGACGGACTTCATTTCAGGGGGAGAAATGTGAAAAAGAGGCTTGCTGCATTGCTGTGATACGAACTCTAAATGTGTTTGTAATAAAAATGCTTCTGAAGGGTTTCGGGATTGAACTGCTGACATTTTGGGAGAAGGCAGTGCTCGTGTTTTACGTGGATGATGCTGGGGACATTGCTCACGCAGTTACTATGGTGATCTTTGAATGTTCTCAAACCTAAACTATAATGGTCAAAAGAGATTTTTTCACCCATCATTTTCTACTAATTTCCATCCATTTTACACTGCCTAATCTTATATAAATAGATGGATGAATGGATGGATAGATTGATGAATGGATGGATAGACTGATGGGCTGATGGATAGTAAATTAATGACTGGATAAAAGAACAATGACAAATAGTGTATTACAGAGAATACAAGGACAATGGATGGATGGATGGATGGATGGATGGATGGATGGATGGATTGATGGGTGGATGGATAGATGGATGGATAGATTGATGGATGGTTAGATGGATGGATGAATGGATGTGTGTATTGATGAATGAGCAATGATAAAACATGAACAGATCTCTGGCTGGCTGGACTACTGATACTTAATATTAAAATTGATGGATTGATGGATGGATGGATGGATGGATGGATGGATGGATGGATGGATGGATGGATGGATGAATGTGTGGATGGACAGACAGATAGACAGACAGGCAGTAGATGGATGGATGGATGGATGGATGGATGGATGGATGGATGGATGGATGAATGGATGGAAAAATAGATGGATGGATTGATGAATGGATGGATGGACTGATGGATACTAAATGAATGACTGGATAAAAGAACAATAAAAAAATAGTGTATGGTGTTAGGTACAGCAATGACAATAAGAGAATACAAGGACAATATTGGATGGATGGATGGATGGATGGATGGATGGATGGATGGATGGATGGATGGATGGATGGATGGATATTTGGATTGATGAATGAGCAATGATAAAACATAAATAGATCTTTGTCTGGCTGGACTACTGATACTTGATGTTAAAATTGATGGGTAGATGGATGGATGGATGGATGGATGGATGGATGGATGAATGGATGGATGGGTGGATGGACAGACAGACAGATAGACAGATAGGCAGTCAATGGATGGATGGAAGAATATATGGTTGGATAGATGAATAGATTGATAATTAGACAGAATTAATTAACCACAAGATGAATGGAACAAAAATGGACAGATAGATAGATAGATAAATAGATAGATAGATCGATAGATAGACAGACAGACAGACAGACAGACAGACAGACAGACAGACAGACAGACAGACGCTGCTAGGCAATGCATGAATGATGGATGGATTAATAGATAAATAGATGGATGAATGAATGGATTGTTGGATGGATGTATAAATGGAGGAATGGATGATAAGATAGATGGGTGGATGGTTGAACAATGACAAAGACAATGAATGGATGAGCAAATGATGAATTATTTTACTACAATGCAGATGAACAGAAAATGACTGTTGTACAATGGAATGGTAGTAGAAACTGCAAATGCTGGAATCATTTTCATTCTGAAAATAAATCTCAACAAATCGAAGATTGCATTTACAAAAAAATCAACATTGTAAAGTATTCCTGGGAAGATATATTCAGCCTGCACGAAATCTGCTTTGAGAACTGCTTGCTGGTCAGGAAGGAGTTAAATATGCATCTAAATCACACACACACATACACACACACACACACACACACACACACACACACACACACACACACACACACACACACACACACACACACACACACAGCTTCCTTTTCATGTTGGTGGAGCCCTGGCCAACCTTGACCCGCTCGCCTCACCAATATAAACAACTTTTAGTCTCCTCCATTAGCTTCAGGAGAGAAACAGTAAAGGAAAAACCCCCCAGATGAAAACGCAAAATGAAAACGAGTGCCTTGATTTACTGAAGAATGAACCAGAAGAAATAATTAGAGTTTCATGATTATGTAACATGTACAATATGTAATTAACAGCCACAACAGCCACTTATTAATGGTTTATGCCTTTATTCATTCTGTGCTTTTTTTGTGTGTACTAAAGCGCATGTAACATCACACACTGTACCAAAACCCAGACACTTTCATTACTGTACCGTCTGTGTGTGACGCTCAGAGATAGTTAAATAAATGCCATAAGCAAATTCTTTGTGCTTACTGGAAATTACATTGAATATTTCTTTGATGAGGTGAACTGGTTTTTAATCAAATAAAAATACAAATTCCCCCCCAAAAAATCTAATTGATTTATTGATTTTATTGAGTTACAGTAAATCTGTACTTTGTGCTTTGTTAATATTATAATCTGATGGATGATGGAGGACTGATTAGATAGATGATGATGAATGGATTAGGGATGGTTGGATGATGCATTGTTAGATGAGTGGATTAGAAAAATGTGGACAATAGATAATGAATTAATGACTGGATAAACGAACAATAAAAAAATGACATTGGATGGATGTTGGATGGATGGAATGGACAGATAAATAATTAGTGACTAAGAGTGGACAATGACACATACACATTGTATAGATGTTAAATTAACAGTGACAGTTTGTAAATCAATGGATGGATGGATAGATGTATAGATAGATAATATGATTCAGGGATAGATGGATGTATGGATGGAGAAATGAAAAATGGATGTAAAGATGGATTTACTAATGAATGAGCAATAACAGAATGTAAATGGATGGACAATAAATGACTGGATGGATGGATGAATTTGATGAGTTTATAGCCTCATACATGTTATTTATGAAAAAAGACAATGTGTTTGGTGTATTTTTTGCAAACAGCGCTCACAAATTATATAAAAAAATCAAACTTCTGAGGTAAATGAAGCTCATATATGGGGTTTCAGCTACATGCTACATCTTACAAACACAATCCCTTGCCCTCCCTCTCTCTCTCTCTCTCTCTCTCTCTCTCTCTCTCTCTCTCTCTCTCTCTCTCTCTCTCTCTCTCTTTTTCTCTTTTTTCCTCTAACTCTCACTCTCACTCTCTCTCTCTCTCTCTCTCTCTCTCTCTCACACACACACACACACACACACACACACACACACACACACAGAAATTCACACACAGAAATTCACACACAAACAAACACTAGATTGTGGAATTCAGGACTCAGTCTATGAAATATTCATCAGTCATAAAATTTTAATTCAATCGCTCTTACTTTCTTTCCCTTCACTCCTCCTCTCTCTCTCTCTCTCTCTCTCTCTCTCTCTCTCTCTCTCTCTCTCTCTCTCTCCCTCTCTCTCTCTTTTTCTCCCTGTGTCTTTCGCAAACTTTTTGTCAAAGCACACAGCTCTGTGAAGTCAAACTACCCGGCACGAAGTGAAAATAATTGATAGGAGCGACTGGATGAAATGGCGGAGTGCGTGAGCGTTCGTGAAAGTTCTGCATACGGAATTCGTATCAGAAATCTGACAGTAAACATATGGATAATACAAGAAAAAAAAATAAACAACATCAACAACAAACAATGACATATAGGCAATAAAGTGATGGAGAATTCTTTCGCTTTTCGCTTCGTGTCAACCTTTTTTTCTGTGCTGTTGTTGAAGGAAAAGTTTGCTAAGAGTGTTTAGGTGTGTGTGTGTGTGTGTGTGTGTGTGTGTGTGTGTGTGTGTGTGTGTGTGTGTGTGTGTGTCTACGTGCATGTGTGTAGTATAAGGGTGTGAATATATGTGTGTAGTATTTTATAAATCATAATATCACACAAACACGTGTACACACACATGACAGCGATAAAACACGCTTCCTTGAACATTTCCTTATTTGTGTTTAGAATCATTTATATTTATGACATTTGGCTGAAATCCTTATACAGAGAGACTTACAGTTATCTCACTTTTACAGCTTAGCAATTGAGGGTTAAGGGCCTTAAGAGCCTTGCTCAAGGGCCCAGATGTGGCAACTTGGTAGTGCTGGGATTTGAACTCATTGCCTTCCGATCAAAAGTCCAACATCTTATTCACTGAGCCACCACTGAGCTAATCAGAACTCTTTAGCATTTATTAGCTTTTATATACAAACAACCCAATGCAAAATATTTTTTGCACCCGAAATCCCTTTGTTTTGTTTCATAAAAGCCAAAGGGAAAAGAGACAAATTTTCAATCATTTTAATTTCATTGATTTAGATTTTTCAAACATTTGGACCAGCAATCAAAACTAGTACAAACAGTATTATACAATCTGTGTGAAATGTTTGTGTGAAAGATACAAAAAAAGAGAATGATAAATAGTGAGAGAGACAGAAATGGAGATACAGACACATATATTCAGAGAAATGCAGGAGAGAAAGAGAGAAAGAGAGAGAGAAAGGATTGAGAGGAAAGTGGTTAGTGTGATAGATTATTCTCTCTCTCTCTCTCTCTCTCTCTCTCTCTCTCTCTCTCTCTCTCTCTCTCTCTCTCTCTCTCTTTTCCCTCTCTCACTCTCTCCCCAATGTTAATCCCTAAAGACAAGCCAAGAAAGAGAGAGACTGAGCCGAGCGTCACTGACACGAAGCCACCTCTCACACGCCTCGCTTCACACCACCGCCTCTCTCACACACACACACACACACACACACACACACACACACACACACACACACACACACACACACACACACATACTGTGCCTGTGTGTGTATGTGTGAAGTTGTGTATGCACTAACAGGTTATATGATTTGCAGCCAGTTTGACTGTGAAGCCTCGTTTTTGTGTGCGTGTGTAAAAAAAAAAAAAAAAAAAAAAAAAAAATATATATATATATATATATATATATATATAAATTCATATTATATATATTCATACATATGTATATATGCGTGTATACATATATATACACACACACACACACACACACACACACACACACACACACATACATACATACACACATGGGTTCACCTCCCCCTTCACCCCATCCATAATTCAGAAGACGCCTCTCTCTCCCTTCTCTCCCCCTGATGCCCCGTGGGGTAAAGCGCACAAGAGCACACACAAATGCCATCAGTGTGTCCAACCTACGACAAAACGGCTGTCTGCTGTGTCCATTCCATCAGCGAGTCACACGCCAGCACATACAGAGTTCCACATCATGGTGACCATTATCAACGTATTCACTTAATGAAAAGATTCTGACGTGGTGAGCTGATATTAAACATATCGACAATCGACATATTGAGCATCGGAATAGTGTCCAAATGGCTAATTTATGTGTTTCAGAAACTGCTGATCACCTATGACTTTCTCAATAATGTATTTTGTTTAAAATGTTGCAAAAAAAACCCAAAAGTGGCAGATGTGAATAGGGGTGTAAGAAAATATCGATACGTGTGAGTATATTGTGTTTGGTGATACTGTAACAATTCTCAAAAACTATTGAATTTATTTTAATTCAT
>JBCEWE010000339.1:2474237-2511737 GCA_039877035.1 Silurus lanzhouensis | reverse complement strand
AAATTCTTTGGTAATCAACAGATTTCATGATACTGTTCACACAGTCAAGGCACCCAGTGCCTGGAGCAATAAAGCAACCCCAAACTATCTATGAACTTTCTTTAAAGGCCTCATTTCTTTTTTCTGTAAACAGTGCCATGATGTCCTTTACCAAAAAGCTCTATTTTTGTCTTATCTGTCTATAGAACTTCTCTTAAAAGGATTGTGGTTTTGTCACATAAGTTTTGCCGTTCCCATCTTGCTTTTTATGCCTTTGTGTCAGCAGTGGTTTCGTCCTGGGTCTCCTACTATAGCGTCCCTTTTCTATTCAGATGGCGACGGATAGTGCGAGCCATTCGAACAATCTTTAATTGCAAATTTTCATTAATTTAGCTTTTCCGTCCACGTCCAGGGAGGTTGATATCTTGATGATATTGCGCACACTGGACACAGGAACATTAAGATCTCTGGAGACGGACTTGAAGCCTTGAGATTGTCCATGTTTTTCCACAATATTTTCTTTTAAATCCACACACATCTCAACACTTCTTTCTTTTCTCCATCCTCAGTGTGACACACAACACAAAGGTTGAGTCAGCGTTTCTCCATTTTAACTGGTTGCAAGTATGATTACTATGTTGCCCACACCTGTTACTTGCCACAGGTGTGTCTGAATACAAATTACAGGATCATCACATGCTTGAAAAGCAAATATTTCTGACAATTTTGACAAGGTGCCGATAATTGTGTGCAGTCCATTTTTGGGTTCTGTGTGAAATCTTATCAAATTTGACTTTTCTTCTCTTTTTGTGTGTGTGTGTTATTGTAGTGCAAACAAAAACAATAAGTACATGATCATCAAAACATTTGCAATTGGAAAAATTTTCTGACAAAATTGCAAGGGTGCCGATATTTTTGGCCATGACTGCATACGGAGGAACAGATTGAAGCGAGAAGAAAGACAGGCAGAGAGAGTGGTGTGCAGATGGATAACCAGACTAAAAAGCAGAAAGAAAGAGAGAAAGAGCATGCTCTCAAATCTTGGGGTAATCATTCAATCAAAAGACTGACCCTCATCTCCAAACAAAAAAAAAAAAAAAAAGAGAGCAAAATGGAATAAACGAATAAAGTACAGACTCAGTAATCACACAGAAACCTGCTGCTGTGCTGGAACCAAAGAGCTAAATTATCTAACTAATGGCCCAAATATCCTTCAATGAAAAATATCAGGAAAAGTGTAAAAATGTGAAAATATGAATCCCAAAAGTAAAAGAGAAATAATTTTTCGGTGTCATGTTAGCCTTAAACCTTATTTATTGCTCTATTTTTCCCGGCGATCATAAGTTTGATTAATAATGATGATTCAATCAGACATGTCTGAGAGTCAGGAGAACAAAAATGGCGCTTTTGTCTGGGTGAGAGGGAAGCCATTACTTTCTTTAATGTGAATCACAGAGATATAAGCCAATTGCTGACGTCTGTGAGTTTGCGTATGTGGAAGACGGAAGTCAGCACTCTGAATCTCGTAGTGTTTCGTTTCTTGATTATCTTCATCCGATTGGTAGCTGTGTATCAGAGGGCAAAAATTTGTAAATGACCAAATGGGTGCGGAAATATGGAAAAACTATTCTATATGGACAAAAGTATTTTTCAAAGTCTTTCCCAAATTGTTACCACAAAGCTGAAGTATTGAACTAGGCGACAGAAAACCTGTTCCAGCATGACAATGCGCCTGTGCACAAAGCCAGCTTCATGAAGATATACTTTTTATGGGTTGGAGTGAAAGATTAAATGCTATAGAGCTTTGAACTCAACCCTACTGAACACCTTAGATGAGCACAAATTTCTACAAGGACCCTCCAAAATCTAGTGGAACATCTGGAGGTTTTGTAACAGCAAATTATGTGTATTATTAAACACTCATGTGTGGAATGTGATGCTCAAAGACCACATACCGTACCTATGACCAGGTGTCCGCAAACTTTTGGCAATATACTGTATGTTGTGCCAGGACATATCATGTTCACATAAATGACTAACTACCTGCCTGGTGATAGAGAATGAGAAAACAAAGGAGGATAAAGAGAAAATAGGAAAGGTTAGTAGTATAGAAAGAGAAAGAATTGGATTGGAAGAATGAGAGACAGAGAAAAAAAAAGCTATGAGAGAAAAGAAAACACAGAAAAAGACAGACATGGATTATTAAAGGTTGGGAAAGAGAGAGAGCAGGATAAGAGAGAGATGGAGAGAGAGGCAGGGAGAAAAGGGTCATTAGAGACAGGGAGGAAGTGATCATTAGAGGGTAAGAGAGAGAACCACAGAGACTGAGTGAGTGAGAGAGGAGAGAGTGAGATAAAAGGGGGTGAGGAATAAGAGACAGAGGGAGTGCATACACAGAGACAGAGGACAAACAGGTGAGTATGACACAGTAAGAAAGAGAGAAAAGACAGGTGGAAAGGACATGGTGCAAGGGATGAAAGACATACGGTGAGGAAAAGCAGAGACGAAAAGAAAAAAACAGAAGGAGAGACAGATGAAAAGGATTCTTGGTCAAGGAAGAGAGACAGATTAAGGGGACATTGGGTCAGAAAAAATAAAAATAAGGGGGACACAGTGTCGGAGAATAGTGAGAGAAAGATTACACTGGGTCAAGGAGGAGACAGATGAAGACATCCATATCAAGTTTTAATATTAGCAAAATGCATGTACATGCACACACACACACACACACACACACACACACACACACTGCATGATTTGTCAACAAAGCTAATTCCATACATGCTTCGGCCTAGTGTAGAGAGGCGTGTCCATAATTAATTATGCACGAGGTGGGCATGGCTATGGTTTATTATGCAGAGGATGGGCGTGTCCTCCATCCATTATTAATAAGATGGCTGCATGGAGCATGTTGACTTTCTGGAAGCTTCTTGGCACACTGGCCTTCATTGCCCATCATTTTTTAATGACTCCATATTTACCACCAGTACACACACACACACACACACACACACACACACACACACACACACACACACATTTTTATTATAATTTTTTTGGATATCTTACATTACATTCAAATGTATATTAATAATAAATATTAAAGTCCAATCAAGTTCTATAGGAATCTGAGGCGTTTTCTCTCTCTCTCTCTCTCTCTCTCTCTCTCACACACACACACACACACACACACACACACACACACACACACACACACATTGTTCGACACCCAGGGTTTTGAGAGATGAGGGAAAGTGAGATTGGAAGGAGAAAAAAAGAAGAATATGAGAAAAGCAGGAAATACAGAAACAGGTCCATTTTATCATCCATTCCCACAGCTGTTCTTTCTTCCTGTTGTCTCCCTCCAGGCCTACACACACACACACACACAATATGGTATTGTATTGAGACTGGTCCTGTCACTCATGTGAGAGCAGAGCAGGATTGCAGCTGAGACAGAACTCCTCGCCCTGTCAATCATCTTTCTATCACTTTCTGTCACTGTCAATATACTTACACAAACCTCAAAACCTGCTACATAAACAAGGCGTGAACATTTCACAGTAATATGTGGTAATATAAATATATATATATATATATATATATACACATTAGGGATGTTAAGATTCATCAATTTGCATCGGTGCAAAAAAAGTTACCGAATGTGATGCATCGATTTAAAAAAGTGTGCATCAGATACAGGTTCGTTTTTAACATATGTGCATCGGTAAAAAACTATTTACTTATATATAATTATTTGTAGATGCACCATACAGATTAACATGGCAGAGGTAGAGCTGTAACTTCCTGGAGACACAACAGGAAATGAACATCTTGTTTTATTTGATCTTTTTTTCTTTTTTTTACCTTTTTTTTGCACTACGCGTGTTTGTGAAAGCGCCATGCGTTACGAATCAGAAGGCAGTTAAGTGAATTAATGATTTGCCATTTGTCTGAACCAAAAAAAGAACTAATTGTACCATATTAAATTGCATGGCATCATATATTTTTTCACTGCATCGAATATGTACATTTGAAAAATTTCTCTTAAAGGGCAAAATGCATACAGTATATCAACATTTAGGAATTTTCTCCAGAATGTTCTTGCTACTTGCTAGCAACTCTTCCGTGACCTGGTCTGGTGGTTGAAGACTTCTGATCGGAAGTAATTCTAATTCAAAAACTGTTACTAATGAATACACCATTAATAACCTTGCTTTAACCTTGTCTTAGTTTGTGTTTTTCATAAATCTGGTTGACAAACATCAATGCTAATAGCAGAACGGTGTAATTAACACATCAAGTACATGCAGGTCATGGAGTTTCCCTCTATTCTTTTTTTAAATCACTCGACAACACGAAAAAGAACTTATTTACTCGTTCCTATGACGATGCAAATTTAAACAATACAACTTCCTGTTCAACAAATACTTCATGTTGGGGCATACATGTTGTTTGCAATACACTTTGTATACTATATATATATATATATATATGAGTCTTTAATGTGACTCAGAAGTCTCAAAAGATGATTCTTTTATTTTCTACTGGATGCGCATGAGCAAAGCATCGCAGAATCTCTGTAAGTTTTGTACAGAAAACAGTACTGAGTAGTTTTCCTCTCGACTTTTATAGTCCAAGTCGTTCTATCACGTGACTCCCATTGATGCTATGCAGTGCATTACACAGAAAACACAATTGAGTAGTTTATCTCATGAATCCTCTGGTCCGAGACATTCGTTCTTTCGTCAGGTGACTCCCATAGACCCTGCACAATTTTTTTTATATTTACAGTATTGGAACTGTAGTCCAAGATCGTGTATGTAGACGTGTTGGGGGATCTGTTTATTGAAAATGTACCGTTTTTATTTTATATGAAGGAACAAAATGAACTAAACAACTGAAAAAAATATTAGTTAATTTTAATGAAAAGATTAAAAGAATTAAGTCACTGAAATGATCTGATCTTTCCATCACTAATTCACAAGCTGAAGCAACATGGATACAAAGTGTAGTGTTTTAAGATGAAGCACGAAAAATGAAATCTGAAGTGAATTTTCAGAAAGTGCGTGTTTAAAACGTCTTGCGTTGGCACTAAGTATGTTTGCGATTGTAAAATCTATTCGACACATATAGCATCCAAACTCGTCCCGGTTGTACCGAGTGGCAGAGACACATTAAATCTGGTATATATCGATTTTGATCTGCTACTCCTGTAAGCTAACGGTTAGCGGATTAGCGAAGATATCGCTCTCCGATACCCAGTATGAGTTTTGGATCAGTGCATCCTCATGATCAGAGTATTTCACATTTCCTGTAGTCTCCACCGTTAGTCTTTTATCTGCTGGAGGTTGAACGCAAGACTGTTGCAGTGGCGTTACATCATGCGAGCAAACTTCCATCCCATCATCCCCCAAACAAGGTGAAGATACGATTTAAACCCCTCCAACGGTAATGAGCTCGTATCAAGGGCAAACACGCTGCAGGGGGAATTCGCGTTCTTGCTCAAGACTCAGCATGTTGCACTGTAACACTGACTCTGACTTACAGAGATATAAGACTATACGTGTGTCATATACAGATTAATTCAATTGCCTGCAATTATGAATGACGTCTTAAATGTGTGGAGGAAGAGAAAATGACCACTGATGGGGAGAGAAAGGAAGTATGGGTAGCAAAGGAGGACACAAATTGGTGGGGAGGGGGGATGGGCAGCACTGAGAGAAATGGCCAGAGGGGAGGAGACAAAATAAGGTAGGGGGTAGGAAAAGAAAACAGAGTGATTGGAGAAGAGAGAGAGAGAGAGAGAGAGAGAGAGAGAGAGAGAGAGAGAGAGAGAGAGAGAGAGGCAAAGAGAAAGTCATTTCCATCCACATTGGTGGAAAGATTATTTTTTTTCATTGCAAGGACTTTTTACTAAGATACTAATTTTGGAAACACAAAATAAAAAAGTTCTCAAAAATGAAACAAGATGCGCTAGCATGCATTAGAATTGTTTTATTTATTAATTTTTTATTCAAAATAGCTACTTGTGTGTTACATGATTGTAATGCACAAAGAACAGACTAAGAACCACCCTGTGTGTCTGTACAAGCAGTTGGTGTTAATTCCTAGTGCTGTTTTTTTTATTTATTTTGTTTACATTTTTTTTTCCCACTAATTGGTTAAATTCATCTTGTGCTACGGCCCATTTATTAAAATTTTCCTATAACCATAACAGTTAAACGACACACACAAATCTTCCGGTTAGCTTAGCAAGGTCATTAGGAAATGTTTATAAAAGTGGTCTCTCTGTTTGCAACTGTACCTCTGTGCTACTCTCATTTCGATTGTCTACAAATCATTTATTTTCTTAAAGCGAATGCATTTTTGAATGGTTTGACCGTCCCAGCCAATCAGTAACAAGTATTCATACTGGCAGATGGTATAACAGTTAATAACATTCTGTACATAAGATAGCCTTCACTGCTTCTAGGAAATTAAAATAAATAAACGATTTAAGCAAAAATGCATATTTGTTATTAGATTTATAACTATAAGATATATTTATATTATAATAATAATAATAATAATAATAATATTAATAAAAAATAGTTAATTAAAATAATTATTAATTTTTCAAATATGTTTAATTTATATTAATTTGTAATCTGAAGCAGTCTTTGGCAAAAGAACTTACTTTGGGATTAATTAAGTTCTATCTTGTCTTGTCTTATCTTATCTTATCTTCTCATTATGAACACATGATTTATCAGCTTTGCAATGTGATTTGCTGCTTGAAAATAGAAAAAACGTATGTAGATTTATTATGTAAATAGTTAATTAGATAGATAGCAATAATACTTTATTAAGGTACTGCTGAGTGAACTGACAAACAAATGAAGCTAAAATCCTTCATTATTGTTGCTAGTATACTTCAGTGGCAGACTGAATAACAAACGAAGGACCAAACGTGGTTGATGTTTTCGAGGGCACAGTAGTTTACAGCTCCTATAATATAAAGTAAATATAATTAAATAAGTGAATGTAAGTGTAAGATATAACTAAATATGTAAATGAATCGAATGAAATTATAGAGCGACAACCATGATGTTTCATTCCTTAATATATATTAATCTAATGTCTATAGGTGTAATACATATATCTATATATACACGTCGCTCTGCATTTAAATATTTATTCTTTGGTAACAGCGCACCCCCCAAGCTATTTATTCCTTAAATATGACAAAAAGAATTAAAAAAATACTATTAGAAAATGTTCAGGCTGTTTTTTATTAATGGCTACTGATGGCTTACATTTCCTTGACAATGAAACATTAAATTTTATATTCGCAAAATAGCAGACTGCTGTCTATAATGTCACACACACACACACACACACACACACACACACACACACACACACACACACACAGAGAGAAAGAGAAACGGAAATAGAAGAGGTTAAATGAGAGTGAGAGAGTGAGAGAGAGAGAAAGCATGCCAGGAAAGATGAGTCATAGCTCAACTGAGATGTGGTCCAGCTTTCGGCCAAAACCTCGTTTCCCATCATGCACCACATCCACATCCATATATCACAAACCTGCAGCGGATGAGAGAAATTCATCTCCATCTACCCAGTTCCTATATCGAGGGTCCTATAGAATCTTTCCTTTTTTTCCCTCCTCGAAAAAACTTTTTTGGGAAAATGTTTTTGAGGTGATTTTCGATTAAAGGTGTAGCTTCTTTCAAAAAAAAAAAAAATAATCAGAATGCGTCAATAAAATGCAAATAAATGAATAAAGCTGAAAGTATCACTTTGATTCATTCACGCTGTTACTGAAGCCTACAGCTCAGAGAGAGAAAAAAATAAGTGTGAGTGTGTTTTAATGAGCAGCGAGTGCACGAGTCCCTGCTTGTGCTTTGTGACGCATGCCTTAGTCTTTGATGGGTTTCATTCTCTTTAACACACAATAAGCTTTTTAAAGTCTCGAAACGGAAACAAGACCACTGTGTGTGTGTGTGTGTGTGTGTGTGTGTGTGTGTGTGTGTGTGTGTGTGTGTGTGTGTGTGGACACACAAATCATCAAGTGAGCAAACTGGGCTATTCGTATCAAGGGCTAATTAATGTAAGTTATTTTACTCTGCAAAATTATATATATAATATATATATATATATATAAAATAATAATAATAATATATATAATATATATATATATATATAAGGTGTGACTGGATTTCTGACAAATATATTAAAAAATATTAAATATATTATATATATATAAAAAAAATTTATCCAGATGATCACACATTGTTTCAAACATCTAATACACACTATGTAGTACTCATTCTATTTTTATGCACAGTTTTTCTCAACTCCTTTATAACCCACTGAGAGGAAAGCGCTCTCCACCCTCTGCAGACTAATTACAAACAATTGACCTAAACTGGTTAATGATTTCAGATGAGGCCACATAAAAAATGTATATATATCAAATTTATTTCACTTTGCTCTAGTATGAGAGTAATATATTACATGTGTACAGGTAGTTACGATGGTTCGACTTTTCGATCTTACGATGATTGTAGCGATAGGACAAAATTGTACAAATAATTGAAGTTTTGTGCAGCAGGCAAACAGAGCGGCGTATATTTGGTACAATATGTTGGGAGGCTGCCAGTATCTAAGCATCTCCTGCCTTGTGAGATTCCTTACACTTGCCAACGTTCAAAAAAAGTTTGGATGTCTCAATATTATAATAACATTTTGTGTATTGCAAAGCACAATTTTCACAAATTTTCTCTCTCCTTATTACTGGCGCACTGATTACTCTCATTAGCCAAAGCTGTGCTTCGTCTGGCTCCGCCCTCCACTCGTGATCATCTACACGCCGATCACCACATACATATATACAGTAAACTTATTACATTACGGGAGTGAAAATTGCTCCGTTTGACTAAATTATGTACTGTCATGTTAAATTATTAACAAATGACAGTTCTCTACTCCATACTGAACAATTCTTTAAGACTCCTGGGTAGGCTAGGCCATGTCTCAACTTTCTGATATTTTCATTTAGTCGTCGGAATGCATCTCTATCGTAAGTTAGAACCTACATGTTCTGTATATATGGACACAAAGATTTAATTGCATTTTTGACCAAAAAATACATTAAAACGATAACAGTTGCTTTAAAATGCAGATGATCACAAATTGTCTTAAATGTCTTAATCATACTATTTTCTCATAATACACTGGGAGGAAAGCGCTGTCTGCCCTCTTCCACATACATGAACACCAGAGGCCTATCATTGGCTAGTGTGATTGACAGGTGAAAGAGAATAATATTAAAGGAGCATGGACAATTTTTCAAACCCAACTATAGCTACCATAGCTTTCGGAGATTGGAGATTTAACCCCTCAATCATGCGTGTATTTTTGGACATTTTGGTAATAAACATATACCCATTTTTCAGAAACATCTAAAAAAGGAAATCGACCTTATTTAAAGCAAACCACAGTAGATTGCCAATACCCAGTTCATCCAAAACATCTGTCTCTTAAAGCAAAGCTGAAGAAAGAAAACAGTTGCTTAACTGCACTTTAAACTTGCGTAATAAACATGTAGTGTATTGCTGAATAAATCAGCAGCACAAAGAATGGAGGGGGGGAAGGGAAGGGGCTGGAGGCGGCAAACCAATCAGGGTTTGAGTCGCTTTCTCAAGCAAACCGTTCTGCACGAATAAGCAAAGGCCCAGGACTCGGCGAGGACAGACAGCACTGCTCAAATCATCAGAGAGAGAGAGAGAGAGAGAGAGAGAGAGAGAGAGAGAGAGAGAGAGAGAAACAGAAAATAAGCCCTGCATTTGGGATAAAACCACAAAAAGACTGAGGTGCCACAGAGCTTTGGGACAAAAAATGCATTTATTCATAGTTTACTCATCCGGCTTATCAACACCGAAGCCTGACATGTGGAACTGGAGCTACTCGGACCATTAGAAATATACATGGTGGTCCAAACACTCACGTCGATAACCAAGAACCCAAAATACACTTTATGGACACAAGTATTGGGACACCAGACTTTTCCCTCTATATGTGTTTCTTCATAAATTGTTACAAGGGTTTACAAAAAAATAAAATAAGATGCTTATCCTGTAATGACATGATTTCTACAAATATTTTATCAGTAAAACTAGATCCCTTTCATGTAGTTACAAGAGTACTGCTGATAACAGTGTCAATTTGAATAAGATATTTAAATAAAATTTAATAAATATATACACCCTTCAGTTTTAACACACTTCAGTGTGAACTAGTTCACTGTCCTGTTTGTACTTATTGTATTGTGATGCACATCTTTGTGCTGGTAATTGCTGCACGATTTGCATAATGCAGTACAGGGTTTTTTTTTTTTGTTTACAATTTTTTTTACGATTTTACGACGCCGATAGCGATACGTCACAAATTTTAAATTTGCACACGGAAGTCAAATGTCGCAGCGAATAAGTGGAACGATATGTTGGGACGCTGCCAGAATGTACGCATCTCCCGCCTTGTAAATCTGTAAAAAAACTTGTATTTTTTCTGTGTTTATGTGGTTTCAAAGCCCAAAAATAAAACAAATTACAGTATACTCCCCCATCACCATTCTTTAAGACTCCTGAATAAGCTAGGACATGTCTCGAATTAGAATATCTTTAAGTTACAATATGGTCATCGAAACGCATCTCCATTCTTAATCATCTGCACAGAGCCGCCTTAAGTGTTGCACCATGGTCCTGCCTTCATACTTGGTTTCACAGTACATAAAACACGAGGTCTATTAAATTGTCTCGTAATCAAGGAATTGTGCAGCAGGTGATTAGTGTTTTTATAATCTGAACCGTTTTTTCCCTTACTGTATCTCTTTGGTCCATCCTCGAGGCAGAAGGAAAGGGTCAGCGTGGCGTCCTCCTCAAAGAACTCGGTAGCGAACGCGTCCCACCACAGATTGTCGCTCTCCTGAGAGGGAAAACGCAGTTAATTAACGAGAGCTAATTACCCCGGCATGACCTACTCTTCAACAACAAACGCTTACAGAAAAGAAAGCAAATGAAAAAAAAAAGAAAAAGAGCAGTCAGGCCTCAGTCAAGAGGATTTCAAATGCTTTGATAAAGCTTTTATGAATGAACTAATTAGTCCCAGTGGTGGATGAAGAGAACTACCCACATCAGTGAGATATAAGAAATATAAGATACATCTGTTATATGGATTTAAAAAAACATTTGTAAACGTTGTAGAAAAAATTTGGAAAACATTTCACGTGGTTGGTGTGAATATGGTTATGGATTTCCGAGGGAAAAAACAAGCGTATGCTTTTTTTCATTCACAATTGAAAAATTAGCGTCATTTTCTTCTGTATCAATTAGACGAGGTCAAAGTCTAACAGCACTGTCTGTGTGCATGAATAGCCAAAAAATACAAGCCAAAATTATACACTATATCGACCCTTCAAATACAAACTGATCCATCAGGAAGGTCTGTCTGGAATCAACACACTAACTACTGACATATTCTAGTGCACAAGATTAGGTTTCATTTAGATCCCGTTCCCTCACTCCAGCTGTAATCATCTGGCCCGTGTTCACATCAGTTCCCTAACCTGTTCTGACTGACAGGCATCTGATTCCATCTGACATTGTTTTGACGGCTCTTGCAGGATCACAAGCACTGCCAGATGTCAACTATTAGTGCTGCTGACTTCGTGCATCATCACGCCCCGATGAAGCTGATCTATGTAAAGCTGAGATCTCTGTGACCCCGAGCTCCAGGAAACAAGACGAGTAGCTCATCTGCTGCTGATTAAAATAGAGAATCAATTCTCAAGAACATAACTGAAGAGCAACCAGACCTGAAGAACATGACAAAAAAAAAAAAAAAAAAAGGGAAAACGCTACATAAAGAATGCTGAACACGAACATGGACTGGAGAACATGACAGCAAAAGGAGACAATCTGAAGAACATGACTAAGCAAGAATAAATGCTCAAGAGTGAACAATGGCAAAATTACTTTTGGAGAACATGACCTAACTAGAAGATGGCTGGGAAGCAGGTCTACAAACAACATGAATGAACGAAAATCAGGACAGGAGAACATTGATAAAAAATCCAAGGTTTGAAAAAGATTACTGAACTGGAGCAAAAATAGATCAGACAATCTGGCTAAAAGAAAAATATGTTCTTAGGAGAGATATCAAAACCAACAAGGTCTAAAAAACACAGTTAAACATGGCAAACTTTTTAAAATCCTACCAAGACAAAAATGTTTAATACATGACAGACAAGGATTTGGTCTGGTCAGAAGGACATAGTTGATCAATAATAAACTCTGGACAGCAAAAGCAACGGTTAGAGATTAAAACTAGAACAGATTAAACAAGAACTAGGTCTGAACTACAAGGCTAAAGTACTATAAGTCCTTGAGAAGAAAGTCTGGAAAACCCTGTTTGTGTTCATAGCGGAACAAGAACTAGAGATCATGAGAAAGCCTGGAAAACATGACTGAGAAATTATAAGAACTTCAGAACATAGAAGAAATACAAGGCCTGGAGATCATGAATGAGCAAGTGTTAGAAGAAGAGGACATGGCAGAAGAAGAACAAAACCTGGAGAACATGTCAAAGAAAGATACATGTCTGGAGAACATGACAGAAGAAGAATAAGAACTTGATAGACGAAAAGTCTGATGGTCATAACTAATCAAGAATCAAGAAAAATAGAAAACCCAATGAAAGAAGAATAAGGCTTGGAGAACATGGCTGAACATGAATACGTCCAGGAGAACAGTGATGAAGAAGATATGGACGGTAGGGAAATCATGACAGGCGAAGAAAAACAAGGTGTAAATAAATTGTGAACAATTAGTGGAGAACTATGACACCTCATGACATAGAGAAGAACACAAGACTTACAGAACATGGCTTCATTTTTATGAGGTCTGGGATTACAAAAAAAATGGTATTTTGGTGGTAAAGAAATGGAGAAGAAGGTCTGAAGAGCATGACAAAATAAGGACAAGAGCAAAGAATGAAATTAGAAGAATGAATATATATATATATATATATATACACACCAGAACCAGCTTTGAAGAACATGACTGATCAAGAACCAGAACATGGCCTGATCCAGAGTAAGGTTGTAAAATGTTGCTGAGGAAGAACACAGTTTTTTTTATGGAGTCTGCTGAGAAATGAAGGTCACCTTTAGCACATTTTACTTACAGCACACATGCACGTATAGTATCCACTCACATATACACAAAAAGGTCACACACATGCACATCTGTCTAATGCCAACTCAGAAGACAAGCAGCTGTGTGTGTTATCTGCTAATTCCTTTATTCTGCGTGTGTGAATATTGTGTGAAAGTGTGTCATACTGATATATGACTTGAAGTGTGTGTACATATTAGAGGTTGTGGATAGTGGATATTACCGATACTGACAGCTAGGTTGGATCGCACTTGCAAATAACTGATAAATCAACTGCTTTTAAAATAAATAATGGATAAAAAAAAACTAACAAACTCTCCATATAAAATAAAACATTATTTTATAGTAACTTTATTACAAAAATAAAACGAATGAAAATGTGTAGAGTGAAATAAAAATAAATATATTGATTATTTTAATAAATTGGAAAAAAAAATAGGACATGATTTTAAACTAAAACAAAAAGTAACACTTCAAATAAATAAAAACAGTTACATCCAATATGAATTAAAAAGGCACTTCAAATAAACAGCACTTGGCATCAGTGATTTGCCTCTAGAGGCCGCTCTCGAACTGTATCACGCAACCCGGAAAAACTATCGGTATGTATTTTTGCAGAGAGCCAATAGTTTCAGCAATCAACTATCAATGCGGATTATTTATCAAAACCGATAAATCGGTCGACCGCTGCTACATATGGTTCTATGTGTATAATTAAAGGACTAGCAATGAGCTTCATTATATCATAATAATGATTAATAAAAACATTTAATAAATACACATAAAACAGGCAAATTATTTTTTAACTGCTAATATATTTTATTACAAAATATGTTGTAAGCCATCAGCTTGTATTTTTTTATTCTAAAAATAAATCACAATATTTACGATATAGCTTAGTCTATCACAGTATCGATATATTATGATCATACTGTCTGACATCATTTGGAATGGCATATCAGATCTGATGTCATAACAAATCTCTCTGTCTCGTTCTCTATAACTCTCTCTCTCTCTCTTTCATTTTCTTGGTCTATCAAGAACTGGCACAGATTCTATTCAACTCGCACTCTCTCAGTCTCTCTGCTGAATGATTTCTGAGAGTCAGTCCTTTCCAAACTCTGAAAGGAAACATCTCGCAGCCAGTCATGCAGCGCACCTTCTTCCCCAAAACTCCTCATACGTCAAACTGTCTGAAAAAAAAAAAAAGCTTTAGAATCTGTATCTTGATCCCACCGGATTGCACTGAGTTTGCAAGCTCAGCTCTTTCCGAACTTCCTCCGATCAGGCTCGACTTCCAGTCTGCCCCATTAGCCGAGGTTAATACATTTATAATATGGTTATACTTTGATTATTAATGATGATGCTGTTCTGTGTTTGGCATGGAGCTACGAGTGCGTTTGCTTAGTGGGTAACCCGATATCGGCCGAACAGGAGTATACATTTTCAAGACTTTTCATGTCTCAGCATGAATGTCTTAATCACTTACTTGAAACATGAATTGACTTTCTTAATAGCACAATCTTTAATTTGCCCGTTTAAGGAAAACCCTAAATGTAAGTGCCCTAGTCTGAGTTCCACAAATAACTTTTTTTTATTATATATAGTTTACTTTTTTGAACTCGAGTCCATGTTGAACCACTTGTGTGGTGACCTCAGAAATAAAAACGAGACAGTTTTGTGTCAAGACTGCTTTCCAAATTTCACTTACAGATGCCTAGCAACCTGTGCACTTAAAACCACATCTTCCTACTGAATAAACATTTTTGACCAAATGAAGTTTTTACTTTGTCTATCAGAAACATACACATCAGTCTCATCACCTGCGGTAAAATCACAAACCTTAACATCGTCTCAATTGATCTTGGTGGAGAAATAATTGGAGATATAACTGGATTTGGACTGTAATTAATATCAACAATCTGCTATAATGGCTCAGGACCACGGTTAGTTCGAACAGTTTTGTATTTAAGCATCCAACACTGTACAGTACACTTCAACATGATGAAAATGTAATGAATGGACATTCTGCGATGAGGACGGGATTCCTTTAGCGTTTTTAGCGTCTGGCTCCTCTCATGGTTTCCTCCTCATGTCATCTCAAGCGTTTTTCTTTGCCACTGTTGCCACTCAGAAACAAACTTATAGGCACTAAACGTATACATTAAGACTTTATAACCTCTCTATAAAGCTGCTTTGGGATGATCTCCACTGTTAATTGTATTGAATTAAAATGAATTGAAATAATCACAGATTCCTGATTTCTCAGGTTCATCATCATCATCATCATCATAATTAATACAGAAAACATACTTTGTACAGATGACAGAGGATAAAGTGTAAAAAAGTTTGAAACCTTTGCTGTGGACATTTATCACAAAACACTGAGTTAATTCCATTTCCTTATGGAGTCTAAGTATCTAAAAATCTGATCATATTGCTAAAATCTAGAAAGGTTTCTGTCATGCCTTGATCATATGATCTTTACAAGGCATCCTAAGGTCAGTAAGTAGCGCAAAAGAAAATGTCCATGATGTTTTGAATCCAATACATTTATATTAACTTAAGCCTGAGGTATGAAGGCTTGTTATAGACAAAATACTCAAACAAATACTGTTTTGTCTTGTTTGTCTCTAAACTAGCTACCACTACAAGAGTTTTATCCCACTCATTATTGTTCAGTCTCTCCCATACGGATCCAAGAATATCAGACACAAAGACACCAGGATGTGTATGAAAGATATCCAAAGTGTAATGCTAGAGAGAATGTATACTGTATATAGACCTCAATGATGACTATGAGACCCCTGAGTTACATATCAGTACATGACAAACAAATTATTGTTGATAGTCATACTGTATTTTGTACAAACTTATACATTTTTCATAAAGAAAATACTGAAAGAATAACAGTACATTTATAATTTTTTAAGCCTGAAGTGTGAAGGTTTGTTATAAACGAAATACATGAACAAAAGCACTATTGTCTTTGCTGTTTAAATTCTGTCAGTGACCTCTGACATGTTGTACATAAAAACGGTCCCTCAAACAAGCCTCATCAGACTCTCACTCTCATCAATTTATAAGAATTCACCTCATAGGAAACACCAATAATGAAAAAGTTCACAAGATTAAAATATAAGTCACAGTTCCTTCATATGAAAATCCCACTCACACTCTTGAGTTCTTGAAAAGATTTTAGGGTTACATGACAAAAACACCCCAAAACCCCTGAGCAAAACCTCTCAGCTTTTCTTTGGATGCGTAAACCTGTAAAAAAAACCCAAAGAAATCCCTCGTCTACCTATATACCTAACAGCGCCGTGTGAATTGCGGTGCTTTTGATGTGGCCTGACAGCTCAATATCGCTTTAGAGCTCCATTGACGTGAGCACTTGAGCTGTGCCACTTCAGCCCGGCGATGGTGTCAGCAGGTGGAGAGAATACACTCTGAGAGCTCATTGATCCCCTCAGAATAGACATGTTTTCAATACTGGGGTCAACACACACACACACACACACACACACACACACACACACACACACACACACACACACACACATACGCATCCATGCATGTTGGTCCCATCAATGAAACATTTCTAATGTGAAAAGTGGGCTCTTTTACACAACACCAAACTCTGAATAATATTCATGACAGTAATTTCTTTTTCTTCAAATTTGTCTGTAATGAAATCATGTTGCGTTGCAGGGTTGAGGCTGTGGACCTGGTGGTACTGTAACATCGTAAAAACACTGTAGCCATAGAAATGTATGGCCCTTAATGTTACACTGCACAGATAGAGAGAACAAGTTCAAATAAAATACCACTAACATTAATTACATTCCTCCATCTTGCCACTAATTACTCTGCTATACCTTAATTGCTACAGGATTTTAATGGCTTCGGACGGCACGGCCAGCACCCGGCTAAAAGCCGGGAATTAAAGGATTCCATTTATCGGAGAGATAATCGACACTGTCACAATCAATGCCCAATCTGATCAGGCGTTCGCACCAATTAACACTATTTAATGGCTCAGCAGCCTCTGGGAACAATATCAATACAGCTCCGCACGAGCGAACGGGTGAAAGTGCCTCTGCTTAAACACACTGCAAAAACACTGCTTTGTGACTTTATAATAAATATCAAACGCACACACACATACCTCATTAAACCTCTTCAGTAATATTCATTCATGTTTAAAGCCTTTTAATTCGGAAAGGTGTAGGAGAGAATAAATTGCGGATTCTAGAAAGTTAATAGGAGTTTTTAAGAATTAAAAGCATAACAAGCAACAGAAATTACAGCAGGTATCAGAAAAAAGTAGGAATGTTCAATGTTTTGGGATTAAATGGGAAAAATTGGACATTGTGAGGAATGATCAGCCAAAACAGTGGGGTCAGATTATGAGGTTAATATTGATGCTTCTGCTAGAGATGATATAGATGTTGGTGTAAGCTGTGGCTACAGTGAAAGGAGATTTGTTGAATTGTGTTCATTGGGTTTCTTGCTTTAGTAAAATTTTCGCTGTATGAGATTTCTGTCTGTAATGCAGTGCTCTGTTATACTTCATTTCTCTATAGTATTGTTGGTTTAATAGTTGTGGCATCATAATGATAGTATTAAGAGGTGGACTGATTCAGGCAGGACACCGCTGATGGCCTACCGTAGGTATGAAATTCAGGGCGTGCCACTGGAACATCTAGAACGTCATATTGTTTGCTGTAATGTTTATGACTCGGGATGAGCAATATATGCAAATATGTGCGTGTTGACACATTTTTCAAAATGCTGTTATTACTAAAAAACATTTAGATTTGACTGTTCATTAATATGAAGTATCTAGCAGCAAGATTTCGTTCATGATCTTTCAGTCAATTAACTAAAGGATGTAACGCAATGGGGTAACAATTGATTGCCTTAAACAAGTAACCTTATAGCATCTAAAAATGGCCATGCCTTTACCTCAGTTTTTTCTTTTTCTTTAAGATAAAAAGACAATAAGTGTGCAGATGGTCATGTTCCCAAGAAAAAGCAATGTGTAAAGCTTTCTATCCTGAGCACTCTCTCTTGTGAAAATTATAAATATCTACACTGGAAATTTATAAAAACATTCCGACCAATCGGAATTGAAAATACAATGTTTATTAACCAGTTCGGCTCATTGCACAAACTGCTAATCTTCTTAATGTTCTTTAACAACGTCCATATAAATAGCCCATTTTTAGCCGGCTCTTTATCTTCATTGCTCCGCGAGCTGATGTGATGATCCGTATTAATACGAACAGCCAAAAGCTGTCCGAATGGTGTGCTACGGGTTGTTGGTTGTTGTCGTTTAAGCCTGGTGAGATGTTTGGGTTTTTTGGAGACATCAAGCAGACATATAGTAGAAGAAACTCAACAACCACCATGGCCACATGTGCAGATTTAGGGATGATAAGATTCACTAATACGCATCGGTGCGTCGGCATAAAAGTTAACGATGCGACGCATCGATTAAAAAAGTTGTCATTTGCATTGAGATGCATAGTTTTTTAATAAATTTGCATATATTAAAAATACATTTATTTATATATAATTTTTAGTAGATGGGCTATTCTTTTATTTTATAGAAAGTGAACAAAAATTGAATATGTAGATTGATTTCTCCTCGCTAAACTGTTGTAAACTCGAGCGCGTTCTCTCAGTACCACTGCTGCTAAGTGAATATGACGTATAACATCACTACAGAGACCGAGGCGTGTCCTGAGAGTCACATCTTCCTGGAGACAGAACAGAAAAAGAATGTCTGGTTTAATAAATCTTTTTTTTTTGCACTACAAAGGTCTGTTTTCGAAAAGACCATGCATTAATTGCTCATTTTGATCTGTTCTAGTTTTTAATACTTTAATCAACATAGGCATATGTTGAATATGCATGCTTTATGCAAATGTATGTTTATTATTAGTGAAATCAAACTCAATAAAAAGCATGAAGACAAAATATTCTTGTAAATGTTTTTTAGTAATTATAGTGTTTTAAAGTCTAAATCACCAGAACACCACACAGAACTTTTGCTATGTTCCCACACGGTTTTAATTGCCGGATGTGTGCATCATGGTGGATTTGGTGCTTGATTTGAGACTTGGCGCTTCAGTTTAAAATGCTTAGTGTTTAAAAAGAATTTTTCGCTGGATTCTTTTTTCGACAAAGGATGTCGTTAATAAATGTGTTGTGTTGCATGTTTTAATTTCGCCTTTTTTATCGATTTATTTATGCTTTTAATAAAAATGGTCAAAAAGAATAGCGCTATATATATATATATATTTGCATTTGTGTTGTGGTGTAACGATACACAAAATTCATGGTTCAGTATGTACCTTTGTACTTTTGGACATAAAATGCTAAATAATCTTTAGCAATAACAATGCTAGGCTTTTCATGCACACGCAAAACAAATCTTATTTCCAGTACGGAGTGAGTAGCCACAGTGTCACTAAATTCAGTTTCTTTTTTTATACCTCTAGCATTGTTGTGAGTGTTTAAAAATAAAAAAAAAAAGTGCTCAAAGTGAAAGGCGGAGAATAAACAATATGCTGTCCGCCTCTTAATACGTTCCTCAGGAAACTCAGATTGTAACTATGTTCCACACGTTGAAAAAAGATTTAAATAAAAGCCCTGAACAGAAAGATTTGTTACGAATATGTGTATGTTACACCCCGTATATACAATATATTTATATTCAGCCACTAGTATCCAGTATATATGAACCACCGTAACCTATGACTTGAGGCAATTCGTTGTTTAACAAAAAGGGCTCAGTGGAGGGTCAAAAAGGCTCCGGAGTTCAGACGTCTGAGATCTTAAAAGCATGACATTTGACATTTGTGTTATGCCCAAAGGAACCATTCAATAACCCAACCAAAAGAGATTTTCAGGTCTAAACACTCAGTCAAAATAATGACCTCTATGAGAATCTTTTTACAATAATAGAAAAAAACTCTCCAAGGGTTCTGTGGAAGATGAAAGGTTCTAGCTTTCTATAGCAGTTCCACATTTTTAATAGGAGGCATAAACTATTGATAGTGCTGTAGAAAGATGTAGAGGTGTAAACAGAAAAGTAAAATGTTGTTATTTGTTTTCTAAATAGAAACCTACAACAGACTGAATGTCCATTAGAACCATTTCTGAAAGCAGAACCGCTTTGGAAATCTTGTTCTCTTATACTCTGTTTACACACACATCAATTTATCCATGCAAGTTGTCAGTCATTGTACTTTTAAGCCGCCAATACTTTAGTCGTTCCTACTTTCATCACTGCTAGCATATGTTTACTAGCATTCCATTAAATAGGAAATTAATCATATGCGTTCTACATTCTTCACCTCCATTCATCAATTAAAGCCGAGCCATATTTGCATAGCAAGTAAATTGTATTGCAGGACACGCCTACAATTAGTCTGCATACCCGCCCCCGCTCATGTCCCACTTTAGCTGTCATTTAAAATATCTCCGGTAAATTTTTTGCTGCACCTTGCTGAAAGTATGACCGCAGCTTCAACTATCTAAAGAACCCACTGTACAGATTCTAAAAGATGTAGAGATGTAGTTTGGCACACTGATTTATGAATGTTGGTGCTTCCTGTGACTGTGCGTGCAGCCTTGTGCTGCCATCTGTTGGCATGTTACAAAACTAGGCTTTGAAACCTTTTGATATTAGTACAGTTTAGTATAAAAGAACAAAAACATATTAGACATTTTAGGCATATTAGACTAGTACCAGGAGCCAAACAGATGCAACAGTAAAATAATTTAATGCACAGAACAATTCCATTACGAAGCCTCTCAGTTTGAAAGTGTGTTTTCTGTCTGTACTGTAATAACAAACACTATCTGTAGCCTTCATGTCCCGACTGACTGGTGGGAGAAAAAAAGCGCTACAGTGGTTATGGCTCCTGAAACACAGATCGGCACTGATAAAGATGACATATTCAACAGCGTGAGTGCTCACAGGCGATAGATCACACGTCTTCGTGTGCCACAGGAGATGAGTGGATCAGGCCTTCTCTCCTGATTGCTGCTGTCTGATAGTGGGCTCTGATGTACAGCACACTGATCACTCCTTTAGGACCCCAGGTGAACTAACCCGGGCGTCTGTGACGCTCGCCTGAAGATAAAGCCGTATTGATTGGGCCGTCTAAAGGGATTCATCAGCGCGCCAATGGCGCCTCTCGACCCAGTCACCGCACTACTGGGGCCAAGCAGCCGGGATTTATGGGAAATCCGACGGCTTAGAGATACAACGGCGCCCTGGATCCTCTGTAAATAACAACAACAACTGCTTTTTTTTTATAGCGCAAACATAACAGACACATTTCTCACACTCACGAGTGACAGTCAGAATAACTACACCTGGAATAATCGATAAACCAGATCTTAAATATGATTCCTTTTTTTTTGTTGTTGTTTTTTTACTAATTAGTAGATCTGAGCGATAGCTGTAAACAAGGCCACTCTAAAGAACTCCTAAAATCTCTCCAGAGTCTGTGTAGACCTCTGAGCCTGAAACTGAAGATGGCAGCTGAACCGGGGAGACTTGTATAATTCTAATGAGCGAGGAACTTAATTGGATTTCGAGTCGTAAGACAAAAAAGCTACAAGCGGCAGCTCCGTATGCTGCCTTATGAGTTTCAGACAAGTCGGATTGAGAGAAGTGTATGAGGCTGAATCACACCTTGTCGAATAAAAGCATTTCAATCAACGCATTTTCACACCGAAGCCTGACCACATAATAAAATTAAGGGAAAATACAGTAAAGCCATGACCGAAAAAAAAAAAAAAAAAAAAACGCAGTAAAGCTTTTTTAAACACATTCACATCAAACATGTCACTTGTCTGCCTGTTAGCGGCTCCTAACAAGTACATTTTGAAGCATCTAGTTCAATAAATGTTTGGGTCGACCCTACAAATGTCTGCTGTCAGCATTTTCCCTTTTTGCCTTCATCACTACAGAATGAAATGCATTGTTTCAGACTACTGACACTGCAGCTGCCCAGGAAATGTCAACCTGCACAACATTTAGATATCTGTACTGCTTGTGTAACACAATACCCTAAACTGTAAAGGTCAGGCCTTACAGCCATTTATATAATGTCCTACTGGTACCTACATACAGTATATACGCTCTAATCTTCAGGACAAAAACTAAAGTTGACTATGTACCGTCTCAGGTACCGAAGAGACAATATATATATATATATATATATATATATATATATATATATATATATATATATATATATATATATATACTAGGTCTGAACTCTGACCCGCTTATGCGAAGAAGAACACTCAGCCAGCATGTTGTCTGAAAAGCAAAAGAAGAGAAACGGGAAAAGGGATAAAGTTGTCTTTCTGTGGTGTGAGATTGAAGTGAGGAGTGGGAGGATCACAACAAGGACAAAATTACTTCAGCAGTGTTGTTACATTTTCAAGGCAAGATGCTAAGTCTGAGACTCAAAATTATGATAAAATATGAAATCTTAGACGTAACACATGACAGGCCATGAGGCCAGAATGAAAAAGCACTGATGGGTCAATTTTTATATTAAAGCACAATCTACAGTCTTTTATTATGGCGCCTTTAGTTTTTCTACCTTTTCTTCTTCTTCTGGCCAAGCTGTATCTGGCAGGCCATAAAACCGTCTGGCAAAAACGTATGAAATTCGGCACATTTATTGGGAATGGTCGAAGGAACATTTGGACAAAATTTGGGCCAAATACAACCAGAGCTCCAGCACCAGCATTAAGTTCAATTTGGGTCGAATTTGAGAGTATGCTTGAATTAAACGCATGAATTAAACTATAAACCACTCAAGTACTTTTGCCTACAAATAAACCTCCCCTTTCCTATGACTGCTTAGGCAGCAGAAGTACTTTAGTAAGTCTGTAAATGTGTAACATTTATGTTATTGGCGCCCAAAAAAAACATAACATAAATGGGGGCCAATGGGTTTTCAGCTTTAAAAATGTTTTTATTTTTATTAACAACCGTAAATGATTTAAATAAATTCACAAGCCACAATTTATACTTTTTAATATATTTACAATGTTGTTGTGGAACGTCCACAAAACGTTTTACTTATAGAAATGATAAAGTGCCGTTACAACCAGCGTAATTACACCAACCAGGCATAACTTTATGGCCACTGATCAGACATAACATTATGACCACCTGCCTAATATTGTGTTTACCCTATTATTATTTACCCTTATCCAGAGCCACTTACACTTATCTTCTTCATAGAACTAAGCAGTTGTGGGTTAAGAGTCTGGCAGGATTTGAATTTACAACCGTCTGATCAAAAGTCCAACATCTTAACCACTGAGCTATCTCTACATTTCTTCAATTTAAAAAAAAACCAGTAGATTTTTTCAATTAGTACCAAAAGAAAGAATCGTGCGATGAATCATGTAATCATAACACTTCTACAGGAATGCATGAAATCAGGGCAGAAAAAACAAACAGCGGGAATTCTCTCCGTTCCTGCACGCACTCGTTTTTTCCGTACGCGGCGCTGTATGCCGAAGCATGTAAATGTCTCACTATCGCGCTGCAAGCGTCCCGCTGAATAACATGTTAATTGCTTCCTTTCACCGAACGCTAATTGCTAAGATCGAAATCACAATTTCGGCTAATTCCCAATTTATTATGCAAGTTTGTTATGAGTTTAAATACTAGCTATTTAAATAACAGTAATTAATATGATTAGATATTTAAAAAAAAACTATTTATTCGGCGTCAGTCAAAATATTCGACAAGGTTCATTTTCTTCTCCGTCACATTCAAATCAATCTGACTTTCTCGTCGCAGGCTTATAGAAAACTGAAGACTTGAAAACTTAAGCAAATAGGACATAAAAAAAAAATGCTACTGGAAAACAGGACGTTGGTAAAAATGGGCGAGCCCCCCTTTATCTGTTATCAGACCGGCATTGCGGCCTGGAAGGAACTGCGGGAAAGTCGCAGGAAAAAGGTGGGACTATTGTCCGAGCATCCTGCCAGCTTCTCCACCACCTTATTGTTTAAAAAAAAAATTATTATTTTTTGCTCCTGCTGTACTTGCGGTGTAATCTATCACATAGCAGACAGCGGCCTCGTAACCCCTCTTTGTGTGATAATTAAAGGAACTATTGACAAAACCAAACTATTGTGTTGTCGTTTTCCTTCTGGAATCGATGCGCCGTAACGCTTTATAACACGTCGCGCCCGCGCATGTAATAATAACACGACAATGTGCTTGTCACCACAGGTAATAATACCATCCAGCACAGCCTTCTTAATCATACCGATGTCTTTCAGGCTCGTTTCGAACTCCTGGGTTTGATATAATGTGTGTCAGCGATTGTGAGATAGCAGGTCAGCGCGTTGCCAGGTGACATAACAGCGATTATAAAATCACGAGTGGGTCGCAATTTCTCAAAGTCTGAGACTTTAAAAACACACACACACACACACACACACACACACACACACACACACACACACACACACACACACACACACACAGTTCTTGTCTCTAAAAAAACTTTTTTTTTCTAATTTCTTTCTTTGTATCTTTTTAATTAAATGGTATTTGGAGGTGGGTTTTTTTTTTAGGAACATACTTGTCTTTGTACATGAATTGCAAGCTTTCCTATTTCGAATTAGAATTAGAGAGGTGAAATGATGATAATGAAGAAAAATTTATTTTTATTGTTATTATGAATAACATCAACATCATACAAAAAAAATTATTTTGAATTTACACCACAGAAATAAACCTTATACGTTTTTTTTTTTTAAACCTACGTCAGGGGTCCCTAACTAACAGGCCACAAACTGAGACTGGCCCGTGGATCATTTTGTACCAATCCACACAGAAAGAAAAAAAAAAAAATTTTAATCATTTTTTTTTCCTGGTGTTTTATTTAAGTGAGTCGCAGTTTTTTTTCTCTAAATGAAGCCTGCACTAATTCTGAATTATGGTGAGTTGACTTGCATTACATCATTATACATGTACTAATTCAGTTAATAATTCAATCATATAATATGTGTAATAGTAATATGCATGTTTTTGTGTTTGGTTATGTTCGTGTCCCCCAAATGATCTTGCTTGAAACTGTGCAAAATAGATTTCTTATCGCCATCATGCGCCGATATCATATTTCCATCATATTTTAACAAAAGTGAAAGAAAAAAGACAACAACAAAATAATATACTATAATAATATACTAAATATATATACAGTATATAGTCTAGTGGAGCTGATACTTGGGCTCTGTAGTTATGAGAGTGAAGAATGTACATTCAAAGCTTCGTCATTTTATCATTAGTAAAATCATTTCTATCAAAAATTAAATAAAATAAAAAAATCAGTAATTCCACTACAGTGAGACGTAAAAGTTAAGGGAGATACAGTATGAGAGACGCAGCAAAAGCTGTGCAAAATAATCTCCTGCTTTACCTGCCAGCTGAGAAATCAATTAAAACTCAGGTGTTATAAATGATCATGATCTCTCTAATGACTTGCCATTCACTATAGAGAAGGTGCATTGATTGGTTTATCTCCGAGAGACTCGGCAAGCGAGTTCCTTCTCCGAACAAAATGCGTTATCGATTGCCTTCAGATTGGGATGGATCATCAGTGTGAACCCTCGCTGCTCTTTTACATAAGCGCGTGCCATTCCAGAGCCATTAGGCAGAGATTCATAAAGCGGCGCTTCCGTTTATTTTCGTCTTTTTGAGCTCTTATGGATCGACCCTCTGTGTGTGTGTGTGTGTTTTTCTTTCTCTCGTCTCGCTCTGCCTCTTATTCTCTATCTCCATCCGCCTGCGAATATTCATGAGCGCAATGCCGATGGGCTGGGGTTGGCGTGGCTCCTCCTCGGCATGTTAAACGCCCGGCTCATTTGCATAAACACAGAAGCGTCAGCCTGCAGCCGAGCATCGCGCCCCGCCAGGTATATAAACACCGATACAGAAACTGTCCATGAGACAGCTTAAGCATACTTCACAGAAGAAGAAGAAAGAAACAGGCGGTTATGACGGTCAGTACACACCGCCTGTTTACATGTCCCATGCAGTTCTAGAGATAAGCCGTGAAAGGTCAGCTTTTTATTTCAAAAGCAACGTTCTCAGTGCTGTCAGCTCGGGCGCTTTGCATCGCCGGCGTATGAACCAGAACTTTCCATATGCAAAGCGGAGTGACTGTTGCACTCGCCCGGTTTTGCAAATGCTTTTTTTTTTTTTGGATTGAAAATGTTTTGTGCACGTATAGACTGGGATGAAGGTGAAGAAGAAAAAAGAAGTCAGACATAACAGGAACTAAAAGGGTATATTTATATAAAGTTATATTTAGTAGATGATGGCAGAAAGAATGATGTCTAAATTCCAAACCTGATGAGACTAGCTACTTTGTGTCCATTTTAAAGAAATAATGGACCTTCTAAGTCCTGGACCTTGGGCATACATATATACACACACACACACACACACACACACACACACACACACACACACACACACACACACACACACACACACACACACGTCATGTTTTTAAAACCTTATGTAATCTGTAAAATGGAAGGTAAAGCTACTGCATCCAAAGACATTCTATACAATTGTGTGCTTCTAATGTTGTGGTAACAGTTTAAGTAAGAACTACATATGGCTGTAAAATCAGGTGCCTGTATACAAATCTGGTACGTTTTCTCTGGATTATTGATTGGCAGGAATGCCCACTGTACAAATTTCCCAACATGAGCAAGTCTGTGAGACATCTTTTCCACAAAGTGCGGTGTGGGTGCAGGTTTTTATTCTAACGAAACAAGAGCTGCACCTAATATTCCATTGAAAACTAAGATCCAAACAGGTGCAAACTACCGTGGCAGATAGAATAAAAAACCTGCACCCAAACTGGCCATTTGTGGAAAAGATTGGACTTCAAAATGCTGCAACACGCTTAGGAGCTTCGATAGAGATAAGAACGAGAAGCTTGTAAGAGAACGACTGTTTAAATCTGTTTTAAATGAAATAGTGGTAGCGCAATGGATAAGGCGTTGAACTTCTGATCAAAAGGTAATGGGTTCAAATCCCAACCCTACCAAGCTGCCACTGCTGGGCCCTTTGGCAAGGCCCTTAACCCTCAAATGCTCATCTGTAGAACCAAAATAACTGTTATGTTAAGTCGTTTTGTATAAGAGCGTCTGCCAAATGCTGTAAATGGTAACCAAACTGAGTGTAAATGCAAACGGATAAACGGACAAATCGTTAGCGTTTCCAACTTCATGTTATAAAAGAAGGTTAAAACACTTCAAATGCTTCACACTGCCGTTGTCGAGGGTTGATTATTTCCTTCGAACAGCATGTTCCTATTGTGTTTTACTGCGTTTAATAGTTATTTACATTTGCGGCATTTAGCAGACGCTCTTATCCAGAGTGACGCACAAAAGTGCTTTGAGTCTCTAGTAATGAATAAATGTACACTGATACGCCAGATTATAAACTTAATATAAATATAACTCTTGAATTCTACAAACTTGGAAAGTGCTAATTTAAGTGTTTCGGTTATCCTTTTGTTCCGCAAATTCTGTCCTAAATCAATTTTAGCACCAATTAGCATCATAGACTACAATTACACCAGCCAGAGAGCCGCGTGATGTGTGGACAGATTTGATTTGGATTTTTTTTCTCCTGTACCTGACACCATTGTTTGCACTGATGCACAAATCACTAGCATACTTTTCTTTCAAAAGAAAATCGAGATGTTTTTCCTGCCCAAAACTCCAAACTGCACAAGGTGTTAGTTTTTTGTTGTTGTTGTTTTTAAACAGTGAATTGTGTCTGTACAGCAGTGCGTTTGACTGTAACATCTTAGCGAGAACGTCCAAACGAGACGATCTGAAGGATCTGAAGGATAGCCCGTGCGATAAGAGCGTAAGCCGGAGGAGATTAGTACGGCATGCTGCGGGTTTGTTTACGTTAGCCTGTTCGGCTAAGTGCTGCCTGGAAGTGCAAGCGTGCAAGGGCTTAGGCCACGGCTCATGCATTATGCATGACGTTGTGGCATCGCATCTCGGCAACGCAACCCCCGTCTCCTTACGGTTCCCCGTGCTCGCGTCTGTGTCGAACAGCCGAGCTGTAGCTATCGCGCAGCATCCATATGCATCTGTTTAGCATTTCAGGACTTGTGTGTGGAGCTTGTCATAGGAAGAGTTTTATCATATGTGAGTGCAGCGCATGACATTCGCTTTCTCATGGGGGTAGAGATGGAAATGACAGGAGGTACAGTTTCAGAGATTGAATGTATACAGTTTAATCATTTGGTAGATAAATAATAAATTCACATGTACGCTGTGAAATTGATAAAGACCTCAAATGTTTTTATGCCCTATTAGTTTTTATTCATCCATGTGGATCACATTCTCGATAAAATCAATAAAATGGTGTATTTAGGAAAATATTTGTTAATGTTATCCTGTTAAACTAAAACAATATTGAAGAATCGATGTGTGTGTACATATATAAAGCCTGTACTCATACATTAACCTTCCTAACTTTCCATCCCAAGCGAGTGATGTTGTTATTCTGCTCTAAAATCTAGAAATAAAAGACCGTCAGATTATGCAAAACAAAATATATCATTTGTTTCTAGATGTGTGTGTGTGTGTGTGTGTGTGTGTGTGTGTGTGTGTGTGTGTGTGTGTGTGTGTGTGTGTTGATAAAGAAAAAGAGTGAGAGAGAAAGAGAGAAAGGAGGAAGAGGATATAGCTCTTGTTCTTCTTAGCTTCCTAAACGCAAGATTGATTTAGTAACCTAATGAAAAGGTCACTGTTCGAATGCAAAGCAAAGACGCACAACAACCAGCAACAATTTTCCTGCTAGTCTCAGATTCAACAAGCAGCCAGCCGTCTGTTGCTTTATTAGCTAGCTACCTCGAGCGGCATTGCTAGCATAGCCTTTTACCTCACCTGGTACACACTTAAATGCTGAGTCTCTCTCTCTCTCTCTCTCTCTCTCTCTCTCTCTGACTGTCTACTTCTCAGAAATAGGGAAGTAGATTATTAGTTTTCTGAAGTGAGTCATGCTGCAATATTTTACCTTCGACTACGTGCGTATTGTTTGCGTCACGGAAAATCAGCAACCGCAACAGAGCAATCCAGACACCGGTTAAGTGTGGGAATTGCTGCACTGAATGAAGTGGAGATTATGTAAAAAAAACTATATATTTCTGGGAGAATGGTTTGCAATAAAAAATACATTTGAAAAATGTTATTATTTTATTATAAGTTACTCGGATACATGTGATGCTGGAAAAGCCTTCGGGTCCATGCAAAGAAATAAATGGCTGCTTTGTTATTGAATAAAAGCGTATTTACTTTTTCCTCTAATTTTAATATTTGTTTGCTTTATGATTCTTTGTTAGGTCATGTTTAAAAAAAAAAAAGAGAACACATACATATACATGTCTTATTATATATATATATAAACACAAGGGCTGTCAAAATGTATGCGTTATCAACAAGTTAACGCTTGTTTCATTTAAAAGGCACAAATTTTATTAACGTGTGATTAATGCATTAAAAATATAAATAAATATATAAATAATTTAATTAACCCCCTTAATGCAACACACATTTCTTCACGACGTCCTTTCTTTACTTAGGTCAAAAAAAAAAAAAAAACTCCACCGAGTTTTTTAACAAAACATTTGTTTTACTGATGCGCCAAGTCTCAAATAAAGCACCAAAAATCCGCCATGATAAACACATCCGGCAATTAAAACCGTCCGTGTGGAAACATAGCAAAAGCAAAAATTTCTGTGCGGTGCCCTAATGATTTACGTTATTTAATACACTATAATTACTTTAAATTATTTAAAAGTACAAGAATATTTTGTCTTCACGATCTATTGCAAAGCATCGATATTTGTCCATACCCATGTTGATTAGAGTCTTCAAAACTTTTTTAAAGTATTAATTTAAGGTACATTTAGAACAAATAAAAATGTTGTATATAAATGAGGGCTGAAAAGGCTAAAATATGAAGCTTTTTAATGATCTTAATAAATCATTAGCCACCTAATTAATAAGAATAATAAAAAAAAAGATAATTCTAGACAAATAGAGAATAAATTATTATGTGAAAGCTTTTCCAATTGATTTCTTCAAATCTTTAAACCTTGTGGGGAAACATGCAGACAGCTTTTCTACAGGAAGTAGAGTCAACATTGTTTGGTTCATCGTTCAAACAGGTGATAAGTCCTCGAATGTTGTCAGCCCAGACGTGTAGTGTATTTGACATCAAACACTTTCCATGATCATAATATTTTACGTGATTTTGTAAAAGACGGAAGACGTATAGATGGGGATTTTCCAATCAAACACTCAGGAGTCTCAGAAGTGCCTTTGTTTCATTCTTGCTCACTTTCTGACCTTCATACCTTTCACACCTTCAAGCTTCATAGTTTTTTTTGTTTTGGGGTGCACATGTAAATTAAGTATTTATCAGTTAACAGTAACGAACATTCAGACCCCATGCACACGACTATACGCATACTGTACTGGAGGTATCACTCGGACCTACAGGATCGGGAAAAAAAAACGTTATGACATCAAAATATTTGTGACTAGGTGTCATTGCTCAGTCCAATGTTTCTCAACCTGGGGTCCGTAGACCCCTTGTGGCTCATGGAATAATTACATGGGGTCCTTAGGAATGTTTATAAAAGAATTTCGAATACACATACACAATGCTAAGTATCTCAAATCCTAATTTACAATACAATCAACAGGTTTTTTTTATTTTATGAAACCATATCCCCAGTCATGTGCATTCACATTCACAACTGAGCTCATTCTGCACAGCTCTCGACCTTCATGATCATCCCTGTGACATTCTGAACTTTAAGGTTTTGCCATGATCGGTTAAACTGACAATAAAAAAGACCATTCGTCTTAAGTGATAATCAACTGAAGTGTAATGTTATGAATGAAAAAAAGAAGTTGAACCTCATGTGAAAGGTTTTTGATGTGAATAGGTAAAGCAGGCAACGTAGCGCCATCTGAACTCAATATTTATGACACTTGTTGTTTTGAGTGGACGTCTGAATATTTTATGGTCCTACAGCTGCAAATCAATGTAGAGAAACGCATCAGATTAGACGCCAGTACTAGTGGATTAGTGGATTAACCCTAATACTGTGTATATGGTCTTAGTGTAGAGATGAGATAAGAGAAAGTACACAAATCAGTAGTAACTTCAGTCCATAAATCCTTTACAGCAACAGATCCAGGGATGTGTGTGTGTGTGTGTGAGTGTGTGAGTGTGTGTGTGTGTGTGTGTGTGTGTGTGTGTGTGTGTGTGTGTGTGTGTAAGAGACTCCAAATGACAGTGTAGGGTTGATACAGGTTCATAGAGTGTGTGCCGTTTTGCACACACTCCTCCAGGTGGGTTTTAACCGGCAATCAGAGTTCCACAAGGCAAGGCTGTTTTCAAAATCTGCGTGTGTGTGTGTGTGTGTGTGTGTGTGTGTGGTGTGTGTGTGTGTGTGTATGAGGGATCTAATATGTGACATGAAGTTGATCAAAATGTGTGTGTGTGTGTGTGTGTGTGTGTGTGTGTGTGTGTGTGTGTGTAAGGGGTCTAATGTGACATGAAGTTGATCAAAATGTGTCTCTGTGTAAATGTTTGTGTGTCTCTGTGTAAGTGTGTGTGTGTGTGTGTGTGTGTGTGTGTGTGTTTGTGTGAAAGAGTTTGAGTTTTAATATGCAAAAGCGGCTGGAATAGACATCCGAACAAATGCAAGAACAAAGTGCAAGAAAGGAAACGGCAAAGGAGGTAAAAGAAAAAAATAAAAAAATAAATAAACAAATAAGGCGCAAAACAAAAAAAACACGCAAATACACGCGCGCGCCCCGGCGCACGCACGCACGCAACACGCACGCATGTCGATGTTCCTGTGGCGCGCGCTGTGGCGCACACGCACAACTTTCAAGCAAATAAAAACAAAATAACAAAAACGAGACACACGCATATAGATCTCTCTTTCTCTCTCTCTCTCTCTCTCTCTCTCTCTCTCTCTCTCTCTCTCTCTCTCTCACTGTGTGTGCGTGTGTGTGCGTGTGTGTTTGCGGACACTCGGAGACAGGACACGCCACATGCCGTGGAGAAACTCACCTCAGTCCGGGCCTGCAGCCGCTTGTTCAGCTCATAGATCCGGTACTCGGGCTGCACGGCGTACGGCGCGTGTCTCCTGTAGAAGGGCCCGAACGGAGAAGCATAGAACGGGTCGTGAGCCGGATTGGACATGCCTGATGCGTAAAGCCTAGAAAGCCGCTGCTGCTGCTGCTACTGCTGTTCACTCAACCACGATCCAGCATCCGAGCAGCGCACGTGGAAACGCACTCCGACACGCCGCGCGCTCTCGCTCTCTCCCCGGCGCTGCTAAACTAACCCCCACTCCCTCCCTCCTCCCTCCCTCCTTCATCCCTCCTCCCTCCATTCCTCCTCCCCCTTCTCCACCTCCCCGCCTCCGCGCGCGTGGAGAAGAGGATGAGGATGAGGAGGATGAGATGGTGGAGGTGGAGAAGGTGGAGGAGGCGCGCTGCTTATTGGCCAGCGAAGTAAGTGAAAGTGTGCGTCCACCTCCAGCAGAAGGGCTGCTCTTAGTGGAGTTTAATCAAGGATTCGTGCAAAGTAACAAACAAAACAAACACAACAAAGCAACATGGTATCATCAGATGAAAAAAATGTTCCTTCATGAATCTAATAATCTGTTTCTCAGGATGTTTCTTTAACACAAGATTCTTTCCTTTGCAATTAAAAGACTCCCAACATGCACAAAAAGTCAAAACTTCTACAGTACATCAAAGTTGGAGGCACACAGATGTGTAGTTTGAAACTAGGAGAGCCGAAGGTGTTCCAGCAAGACAGTTTAACGGTTGAGATACAGTGCTGGAAAGAGATAGGAAGTAACAGCTTAGTCGTTTCTGGGATGGACCTGGAAGGTTTAAATCCCAGTTCCGGCAAGTTGAGCAAGATCCTTAACACCCCAAGGTGAATAAAAAATAAGGAACATTTACAGCATTTGTAAGATGAAATCCAAAGCAACTTACAACTGAGCAGTTCAGGGTTAAGGGCTTTGCTCAAGGGCCTGGCAGTGGTAGTTTGGTGGTGCTGGGATTTAAACGTGTGACCTCTGATCCTTAACCATTGGACTACCATATTCTTTAAGTAATTTCCAGTCACTCTGGAAAAGGTTGTCTACCAAACACCATGAATGTAAATGGGTCGGAGTGGAAAATCTCCTGCTTTAGAGCTCTGACCTCATCCCTACTGAAGATCTTTGGGATGAATGTGAACTCTGAATACACCTCAGACTCTCTCACTTCACCTACATCAGTACCTAATCTTACTAACATCCTTATGGCTGAATGAATGTCACTCAAACCCACACTCCAAAATCTAGTGGAACATCTTCTCTTACTTGTGTAACAGCAAATGAGGATTAATGTGGAATGGGATGCTCAAAAAGCACATATGAAGCTTAATGTCAAGTGTCCAAAAACGTTTGTCCATACAGTATACTTTTTAATAATAAGATGCTTTCTCACTAAGTTTTTGTGTAATACTGAATTAGTAATAATTACGTAAAAAAAAATTAATGGTGGAAATATTGGGTTTGTACACGTACATTTAAGGAGGAAACTGGAGAACCCGAAAGAAACCATGCAAACCTGGGAAGAACATGTATAGTGGAGCTGGGATGCATTTACATTTACGACATTTGGCAGACACCCTTTTCCAAAGTGACTTACAGGTGAGCATTTGAGGGTTAAGGGCCTTGCTTAGGGGCCCAGTAGTGGCAGCTTGTCCGTATGTATTTTTCTGAAGTGTTAATAATGAGAATGAGGTTTCACTGCAGGGTTAATGAGATGGTTAATATCTTTGTGAAGGAACAGACATCTCTGAAATTGAATTAGAAATGTTCAAGATACTTTTGGCATCATATATTTATATATAAAACATGAGCTCCTGTATTAAGTGCCAGAAGGAGGACAGATTAAGTGTTTAAGATGTTGGACTTTTGCTAGAAAAACTTTGCTCCTTAAAAACCAAAAAAGAATAAAAATTATCTAAGAATGATATGTTTCTCGGAATGCTTTAACCAACGAAGGTTGTGAGTTCAAATCCCACCACCACTATGCCTGGCCCTTGAACAAGGCCCTCTGGATAAGGGCGCCTGCTGAAATTCCAGGAATGCAAATTATATCTCATGTCTGGCTTTTTTGAAACACGCAAAGTGTCCTCAGTTTTTGTAGGGTTTCTTCTATACTCCCCATACACACACATTTTCGGTTTCTGTGACACTATTAGGACCAGTCAGGTCAGAGCTGAACGGGTTAACGCTAACACTTCATCTCTTCTCCGTCTACGATAATTGGATGAATTGAATCAAATCTCCATCCCATTCACACACATTCAGCATTTTTAATTCATGCGATAAAACATCTATTTTGGTGTTAACCTCCTCCGATTAAATGAAACTTGGAATTCTGAACGCCCCCAGCTCCGAAGATAGTTAATTATAAAAGTTGACGTGGAAAAAAAATCTATTAATAAACCCGTAATTAAAAATTACATTATTTAATATCTTCGGAAAACCTTTACGATCGGCTTTTCTTAAAAGGGTTTGCTTGTTTCGCCAAGAGCAAGTTTTTCAGTGGGTGTGTTTTCTTCCACACACTTTCCTCTGCAGGGGAAAAAAATATATCTTGACTTTCCTCCGGCTAAGATTGAGCTCTGCTGCAGAGGAGAACGAGAAAGAGAGAGGGAGAGGGAGAGACTGGCTTGGGCCTGGCTTTTAATTGGGATTGTGTGTGTGTGTGTGTGTGTGTGTGTGTGTGTGTGTGTGTGTGTGTGTGTGTGTGTGTGTATATATGTGTGTGTGTGTGTGTGTGTGTGTGTGTGTGTGTGTGTGTGTGTGTGTGTGGAGGGGGAGATAGGCACGCCGAGGTGCGAGAGGGGAAAATCGAAATGGGTCAGGACACACATAGACACTTCTCTGCCAGGCTCCCCGCTGTTACTATGGTAACCCACCATGGTGCGATGTGCATGCCGGCGCCTCGGCAGGTTTGAACCCAAACACACACACACGCACACACACACACACACACACACAAACGCACACACAGACACACACACATATGCGCTTGACTTTGCACAGACATTTACATATACTGGCAGGAATCTTGCTCATTCAGAATGATAGACTGGTACATCCTGTTCTAGAAATTTCCTCTGATTGAGTTCACCTTCATTGTTTTTTCGGCTAGTCCAGACTTTATATATAATCCTTTAAACTTTCAGGACACACTGTTGGGTTTAGACTTACATGCAATACCCTTATAAATAATGCATATAATAATGCAGAGTTAGAGAGTGAGTTAATCTATAGACGTGTAAAAGCAGCTTTCGGCTTTTAGACTTTTTCTTTATTTTGTTTTGGTTTTCCAACAGAATAAACACACATGTACCCCAGCCTCAAACAAACAAACGAACAAATAATTCGACATTTTCTCAGTTGCTTTGTTGAGTTTCTCAGATCAGAAATCAATTTTTCAAAACTGCTTGTTTAACCTCCACTGCATGTAGTCACTTGTGCACATCATAAAAGCATTTGCTTTGAACAAATTGCGAATACTTTGGTACATTTGTTTAATTGATTCTGTACAACTGTCTGTTTCTTTCACTATCAATTGTTTATGCCATGTTGTTTATGTCATACTTTGCCCTTTTTCCTAAAACCAACTTGTTTGCTTCATTCTGCTGGAATGTTGAAGGTGTAAAAATTGTATTTGTATTTTAGGAAATAAAACCTCACAAATCAAATCTTTTTTGGGGGGCTTTTTACTCACGTGTCTTGGTAGGTTCAGAAATGAGTTTGTTAGAGGGACAGCGGATGTAGGACGTTTTTGAGACAAAGTGAGGGAGGAAAAATTTTGATGGTTTGGACATGTGCAGAGGAGGGACATGGGGTACATCGGTAGGAGCATGCTGAGGATGGAGCGACCAGGAAGGAGGAAAAGAGGAAGACCAAGGAGGAGGTTAATGGATGTGGTGAGGGAAGACATGCAAGTAGTTGGTGTGAAAGAGGCAGATTTAGAGGACAAGGGGGTATGGAGATAGATGATCCGCTGTGGCGACCCCTAATAGGAAAAGCTGAAAGAAGAAGAAGACTCACATGTGTCTTAGTGTTGAAGACTAGAGCATCTTTGAGCCTTCGTTCAATAAGAGTCAAATACTGTTAAAAGTACTGTTCAAATCAGATACTCTAAGACATTTACTTAAGTCATATTGGAATTGGTGGCTTTTAACTTGGAGTAAGTTGCAGTTAGGTATCTATTCTTTTACTCAAGTATAATTTTTAGGTCCTCTTTACAACTCTAGAACCCTAGATGTAAAAATCTATTTAATGTAGTGTGGTCCCAAGATAGACCTTGAACCCAAAATGTCCTGATCATGATACATCGCTTACTGCAGTTTTTCAGTTTTTCTCGGTTGCTTTGGTGCATTTCTCAGATCAGAAATGAAATTTCTCAAAACGACTTGTTTAACCTCTACATCACGTAGTCACTTGTGTTCATCATAAGAAAATTTCTTGTTGCTTTGATCAAATTGCAAATTCTTTTGTACATTCATTTTTAATCGATTGTGTACGAGTGTCTGCTGTTTCCTACATTACCAGTTGTAATGTTCATGTTGATCAAAAAATATTATACTGGTTACACCTGAATAGTTTTAACCCCCAAAAACATCTCAGCATCAGTTCATTGTATACGTCATCTAAAATTTCTATTAAACTTTTATTTTGTAAATGTGTTGAATTGATGAATTGTGCAGATGAATCTTGAATGTCACTAATGAAGGCGAGTGAACGGCATCGGATCAACTAGTTCTCTAAAACAGGTCAAAGGTGAATCTTGTTAACCTTCAATTTCGAGAGTGAATACAGACAGAGCAAAACACAAAATTATACATTCTAAAAATGGATGAACAACTTAGTACAGTACAAGTCTGAATCCTGTTCGGTCTCTTGCAATCAATATAAATCAAATACGCAATCAAATAAATAAATTTGTGCCAAACAGCAGTCAAACAGAAGTCAAATTTTGTGCATTTTCAATCACTGTAACCCAAACCGTAGTTTATATCAAGAAATCCTGAAACTGTGCAGCATCATACTGACAACACGGCTAA